>CAIGQZ010001492.1:22329524-22359287 GCA_903798205.1 Danio tinwini | reverse complement strand
CACACACACACACACACACACACACACACACACACACACACACACACACACACACTTTCACACACGCATAAACAACTCAAATTGATGTTTGTGGCGGAGAAATTTGGCAAAAATAAGAGCCAAAGATAAATCAGAAGCACTCTGTCCTATTAGACTTGGGTGATATATATTGACTGTTTATGAGGTATTTGACATGAGTTTGGCGATTATAAAACTGAGCAGCGTTGCGAATATTGTAACATCCTAATGTGCTTTTTATTTGCCCATTAAGTATTTTAAAGACTGCGCCGTGAGCGAGTTTCCAACCCCCTCCTTGTGTCATGACTATGAGAGCATTAAAACATTTTAATAGCTTCTCTAATTTAATTTTTTTAACCAGATAAATAGAGCAAGGGAATTAAATGCCTCAAGTTCTTTTTGATGTTTATATTGAGTTGTATTTCAATTGTTACATTATAAATAATAATACATTAATACAATTGTTTCTTTATTATGAAAAAAATATATTTCTTTTGTATAGTATTATTTTTTTTAATAATTTGATTATATGAATTTATATTAACGTTGATGATTTTATATTCTTACTGAGTTTTTGATAAATGTTCAGATTTTTGTATTATCTTAATGGATTTGGGATGTTTAATTTACTTTCACAAGTTATTTATGTATAGTTTTATTTATAATTTATTAATTAGCACTTTAAACATTATTTATGAATTATTCAAATAGCTTACAGTGGGGGAAATAAGTATTGAACGTCATGTTTTTTGGGGGAAATTTTTTGTGGACATTTCTGGGAATAATATTTAATATATTTATACTAAATGAGCAGTTGACATGAAATTGAACCAGATTTTGGTAAAAACCCAAACAATACAAACATACAAATATAACAAAACCAAAAAAAAAAAAAAAAATCTGAAAAAATTGTTGTGTAATAACAATGAAATGACACAAGGTGAAAATACTACTGAAACGTACTTTGTATAAAAGGCTTTTTTTTGGTGATGGCAGCTTAAAGACACCTCTCATATAGAGAATGAAGTCACATGAATTGCTCAGGTGTGGGTTTTTCACAGTCTTGAACAGTGTAAAAGTCTTGATGGTTCTATGGGTCTCATCTATCAAATCTGATCTTTATTTTGTATTTCATATTGGATTCAGGTCAGGTAATTGGCTGGGCCATTATACAGCTTCTCTGAAAGCATTTGAGAGTTTGCTTGGCTGTGTTTTGGATCACTGTCTTGCTAAAATGTCCTCTGTGGTTTTATCTTTCTCATCCAGCTAATATAGATGTTAGACTGAAGCAGTTATTATTAATTTACACTTATGAAGTGCAGAGGGTTACTGAATAACTACTGAGAGATTTCAGCTGCTGTCTGGGCTTTCACTGCCTTTTTAATTCTCCCTTTCTTCATGTGTTCAGTATTTTTTTCTTGTGTCATTTCATTTTATTTCACATAATGTAATTTGTAAACTAATTAATAATGGATAAAAAAATTATTTCTTTGGTTGTTATTAACATCTGGTCAAAATTTCAAGTCAACAGCACTTTTAGACATATTTCTTTTTCTGAGAAAAATGGTCACGTTGAATACTTATTTCCCCCAATGTATATTATTGCTATTTTTTATCATATGGTTATATGATAACTTGTATGATTTCATATTCTTACTGAGTTTTTGATAAATGTTAAGATTTTTATTTATTTATTTTGTTTTAATGGATTGTTTTGGGATGTTTGCAGTAATTTACTGTCACAAGTTATTTATGTATAATTTCATATATAATTTATTTAATATTTAGTACTTTAAAATTATTTATGAATTATTCAAGTAATTTACACAGTGCTCAGCATATATAAGTACCCCCCTCACAAATATCTTTTAAATTCATATTTTTAATAGGAAGCTTTACAATATTATAGTTGTGCATATACATTAGATTAGTTAGTACTGAAGCCAAATCTGGAGCTAATCTAAAAAAAAATAACTTAAGATAACGATCCAAAAACGAGTACACCTAAGTTTATTTGTTATAGAAAAATATTAAATAAAAATTTTAAAAAGAAGAAAAATCAAGAGAAGCAAAAAAAAAAAAAAAAAAAAAGGAAAATTTTAGTTGAAATTTTGTAGGTTGTAATTTATATATTTTTTTGCAATATTTTGATATAATTTAATTGTATTCTTTCAATTCCTAATTATGTTTGGTGACTAAAATATTATTTTATTAAATATCTATCTGTTTAATAAATCTGTTTTGCACTTAAATGTACCAAAATGCATTGCCTATATTCACTGAGAAATAGATAAAAATATTCATTTTTTAAAATGGGGTGTCCTACAGTTGTGCTGTGCACTGTATTTAGTATTTATTATATTTATTTTTAAATTCTGAAATTCATGAAAATATCATTTGTAGAAAATAATTCATTTAAATTAATTATAACATTAAAATTGTTAACTAAAACTTGGATTTTTTAAAAATAATTGCAGCATTGCAGAGCTTTTTATAAAACTTCTTTTAATATGGCAACAGCTCCTGCCTCCAAATTCTGGCCCCTATGAACGATAAAAAAACCCCCTGCTTTAATCTATTTCAAAGCATATTGATGTATAAATATTGACTTGAGATTTTGAATGACTTGTTATTTTTTCAGCTGTATCGATCAGCTCTATTTTTTTCTAATTTCAGTCCCACTTTAAAAAAGGCACCTTTGATTTGCTGACAAGCAATTCAGAACGCAAAACTGCACATGTAAGCACAAACGCTGTTTCTATTGTTTTCTTTCCTAGTCTAGCATAGTGGGCCGCATTTCAGACCGTTCCCCGGCTCTTGTTTTAGCAGGAGGGATCTGGACCTTTGAGATAGACACTTATCCCCCCGAATCCGCTGCGTCTGAGGCCAATCCCACCCCACGCCACCATGCCAACATCAAAGCCTCACACACACCACTGCATCATGCCAAACATGGCCCCCGTATCAGCCCGTCTGCCCAGCTCACTCTTCTCAGAGCAAGCGGAAGACGAGCCCAATGTTTTCTATGATAGCTGTAAGGAAGTGCTGGTGAGTTGGGGCTCTTGGGAAAACGCTGTCCTTAATACAGTCCAACAATTCATGCAAAAGATGTGCAGCTTGTAGTTCAATTGTGCTCAAATACAGCTGAAGTCAGAATTATTAGCCCTCCTGTATATTTTTGCCCCCAATTTCTGTTTAACGGAAAGATTCTTTTTCAACACATTTTTAAACAATAGTTTTAATGACTTATTTCTGTGCCATGATGACAGTACATAATATTTTTATAGGTATTTTTCAAGATACTAGAATTCAGCTTAGTGACATTTAAAGAGTTATTAGGGTAATTATTCATTCATTTATTTATTTTCCTTCGGCTTAGTCTCCATTTCAGAGGTTACCACAGTGGAATGAACTGCCTACTATTGCAGCATATGTTTTACACATCTCCTTTTGTTTTGAAAGTTATGCTTAAGAGGGCTAATAATATTGAACATATTGAACTGCTTTCATTTTAGCTAGAATAACACACAAGATTTTTTTTAGAAGAAAAAATATTATAGGAAATACTATGAAAAATATCTTGCTCTGTTAAACATCATTTGGGAAATATTTGAAAAATAAATGCACAAGAGAACTGATCATTTTGACTTTAACTGTATGTATAACTCTGTAATCTGTATGAATTTTTTCTACCCCCCATGAAGCTTTGCTTGAATTATGGGAGTAGTTTCCATTAAACAGTAAATAATAAGTGTTTAAAAAAGTTTAGATTTTAAGGTTTTGTTAATCTCCTCACAGATCATCCATCAAATATTAACAGGCAACTTATTAGAATGACCAAATTACTTTCGGAAGACAATTAATAACTGCAAAAACTTAAAATGACACTTTCTGCAGCAATATTACAAATGTATATTAAATATTAGTGAATATAATGAGAAAATAATCTGAAGTAAACACAGTGAATCAAAAGAGCTGTTTTGTAATACTAATTTGTTAAAATACCGAGTGTAATTTTTTTTCATGATGGCTAAAAAAAATGAAGTGCAAAGTCAAACATATGTCTCACTCAGAAGTTCACGATGTACAGTATTGACATTTATTTGTTTTAACACATTTTAATTTGTAATATTTTTGTTCTTTGTGGTTTTCACTTTCTTGTTTCTTTTATTCCTGTTATTGTAAAGCACTTTGAATTTCCATTGTACACTCTCAGAAATAAAGGTACGCGAGTTGTCACTGGGGTGGTAACTTTTCAAAAGGTACAAATTTGTATCTAAAATGTCCATATTAATACCTCAAGGGTACATATTGGTACCTAAAAAGTGCAAAATGGGTTCCTCTTAATTTTAGGTACTAATATATACTTTTGAGGTACCAATATGAACCCTTCAAGTGTAAAGGTGTACCCTTTTGAAAAGGTACCACCCCAGTGACAGCTCTTGTACCTTTATTTCTGTGAGTGTAGATGAAATGTGCTATATAAATAAACTTGCCTTGCCTTTATCTGGAATGCTGAAGTACAGTAAACTCTTTTCTGTGATTTGTTTTAGAACATTTAATTAATTTGTCTATGGTTGAATGGCTAGAAATATCAAACTGCAATAAATGATCAAATTTCTTGCTCTACAAACAAGTATTTTTTTGTGAGGACTCATAAAAACAAAAGTAACATAAAAAGAAAATGTCAGTTTACAACATTAAGCAGCATAAGTTGTTTTTTTATGGCTAAAATGAATGGGAGTGAATGAGGCCGGAAATCTCCAGTCAATAGGTTTTCAATGGCTGCACCCGCTCTTACATGAAGAATATCAATATGGATTATCTATAGCATAGCTTTATTATTGAACATTTTTCCAGTTGATGTTCTTTTGAATAGAAGTCCCCAAACCAGTAGTACAACCCAACATAACCCCCTCCTTATTGAGAGTATTTTGGACATGGCTTGACACTTTTCTTTGTCTCTCACTAATTGTTTTGCTTGTCTGAACTGGGGGAATGTGGCATTTAGATGGAGAAAGGAAATTTATGCTCCTGCACCAGCCAGGAATGAATGTCTGTCCGTTCAGCCGACTGAAAAAGCAGATACGCCAGGGGGAATCATGTAGGGTTGAAAAATGATGCGGTAAACGAGAAGGTAAATGTCAGCGTAGTACATCAAGAGACAACAGTGACAAAAGTGTGCAGAGAAAAAAGAGAGAATGCAGGAAAGGAAGACGACGGGGAGGCAGGACAGGTGTGTTTTTGAGCCTTTAAGGGAACAATGATAAATGATCCATGTTTTAAGGGTGAAGTGTCATTTTGGAGCCATGCTGATTTACAAAAATAATGATTTCCAGACCTGTTTCCTCAAACATTGCTCTTCTGTCATTGGTCAGGCAGTTATACAGCCCCACCTTTATTCACACCATTGGTTGGGCCACAAGGTTGTTTTGGGGACAACCTAATTGTTTTAAGCTCAATCCACTTAAATTTGTAAAAACTAATAAATTAAATTAAAATAAAAAATAAAAAAAAATCTAATCTATTGTGTGGAAGCCAGCATTTTTTTTACAGTGCAGTATAACTCTTGTCAGGTGGGTTAGGACACTCAAACAGCAATATTGTAAGGTACAGACACACATTGGTTTCAACTTGCTATTGGCCAATTGGCAACCAATACTGTAAAAAAAAATGCTGGGTTCCAAACAATCGATTTATGTTGGGGTTTTGTGTTTACAAATATAAATGGATTTAACATAAAAGTATTATTTCCCCCCCCCCAATATATTATTATTAGGGATGCACCTAGAATTTTTTTTTATATATTTGGACTGGAAATGAGACAAAACAATGCAAAAATGCTTTTCTTTTTCTCATTTCCAGTCCAGATATATCAAAAAGTTTTTAGATCAAGTAAAACTATTGTTTTGTTTTCACCGTCAGAAGAAATGAGCAAAAATTAGGAGTTTTTCCTTAAAACAAGCTAAATTATCTGAAATAATTTTGTTTTTGCTTTGAAATGTAGATATTTGGACTAGAAACAAGAAAACATTCTAAGTAATATACAGTTGAAGTCAGAATTGTTAGTCTCCCTTGGATTTTTTTTTCTTTTTTAAATGTTTCCCAAATGATGTTTAACAGAGCAAGAACATTTTCACAGTACAGTATGTCTGATAATATTTTTCTTCTAGAGAAAGTATTATCTGTTTTATTTCAGCTAGAATAAAAGCACTTTAATTTTTTTTAAGAACCATTTTAGTCAAAATTATTAGCCCCTTTAAGCTATTTTTTGCCAGTCTACAGAACAAACCATCATTATACAACAACTCGCCTAATTACCCTAACCTGCCTAGTTTATGTAATTAACCCAGCTAAGCCTTTAAATGTCACTTTAAGCTGTATAGAAGTGTCTTGAAAAATATCTAGTCAAATATTATTTACTGTCATGGCAAAGATTAAATTAATTAGTTATTAGAAATGAGTTATCAAAACTATTATGTTTAGAAATGTGTTGAAAAAAATCTCAGTTAAACAGAAATTGGGGGAAAAATAAACAGGGGGGCTAATATTTCTGACTTCAACTGTATATATTTCTTTTCATAAATCATATAAATTCCATATAAATACAGCGATTAAATACAATTCTGTAGCTCCTGTTCAACTATAATTCAGACTCAGCATTGCATGTGTTTGCGATGTGACACTGTGTTACAGTAGTACAACCCAACATAAACAAAAAAAAGTAGTTAAATGTGGGATGATATATTTTTAAAAAAATCTTCCGTTTTTTTTTTTTTTTTTTTTTTTTTTTTTTTTTTTTTTTTTTTTTTTGCTGGTCTGAACTGAGTTTTACAAGATGTTTTGAAAGGCACAATTTTTTGATGGTTTTCTGGGAAGTCTAACAGTTTTAAGGTGCAGAAACCTATACACATTTTTTAGAGCAAGTAAAAATGTTTTGTTTTCACTGTCAAAAGAAATTAGTAAAAAATGTAAGAGTTTTTCTTTAAAACAAGCTAAATTATCTGCCATTGGGGTAAGTGAAATCTCGTTTTTGCTTTGAAATGTAAATATTTGGACTAGAAACATGACAAAATATTCTAGGTAAGATTTTTTGTATTTCATAAATCTTATAAATTCCATATAAATACAGTGATTAAATACAATTCTGTTGCTCCTGTCCAACTATAACTCAGACTCAACATTGCATATACAGTATTTGCAATGTGACACTTGTGGTACTGTACTTGTGGTAGTGCAATCCAACATAAACACAAAAGGTAGTTAAATGTGGGATGATATATTAAAAAAAAATCCCCCCAGTTTTTTTAAGGCGATTGAGAGCATGTTAGACAAGGCCTGATGCTCTTTGTCTCCTACTGATTGTTTTGCTGGGTTTACAAGATGGTTTGAATAGCACTATTTGATGGTTTTCTGGAGAGTCTAACAATATTAAGGTACAGAAATTGAATAATTAATCCAAATATTTCCAAAAAGCAAATAAAATGATTGTTTTAAGGGTAACACTTTAGTTTGATGGTCCCTATTGCACATTTTGTTGACTAAAAGTTGCATTGCAACTACATGCCAATTACTTCTCATTTGAGTATTAGTAGACTGTCTGCTTAATATCTGTTGATACTGCTCCTTCAACAGACATTAAACTGACTATAAGAAACTTTGCAACTATATGTCAACTTACACTAACCCTAACCCCAACATTATAATCTATGGAGAATTAGTTGGCATGTAGATGCAATGTAACTTAAATTCAACAAAATGTATTAAAGAGACCATCAAAATAAAAGTGATACCATTTTTGTTTTGAAATGTAGATATTTGGACTAGAAACAAGACAAAATTTTTTGCATGAATCATAAAAAATCCATATAAATATAGTGATTAAATACAATTCTGTGGCTCCTGGTCAACCATAATTCAGACTCATCACTGCATCTCTTTGCGATGTGACTGTTGTGGATGTGCACATGGCGATATCATTGCTAAAACGATATATTGTGCAGCCCCAGCTCTGCACCAAATTAACACCATTTCTGTCAGGCAGATCAGGATTCTTAAACAGCACATTTTTTAAAAAACACATTGGCATATTCTGTCATATACTTCTGGAATTTAAAAGTGTATTAATAACCTTTTAAAAGGAGTGAAAATTAAGTTCTTCTAATGTTAAAAGGTGAAGTGAATCTAAGCAATTAGCAGCACCAAATAAAACAGCAAAAATAAAGATTTCTTTCAAACAGATTTCCCAATTACTGGTGAGGCAGCTCTACCCCACATTCATGCCAAAAAAATGGCAAAAATAACACTTTCAAGCAGGCAAAGGTCATCTAGTCCTACACTTCTGTCAGACGCTCGTGCTTATATTCATCACTGCATATAAGGGAAGTATTTTAACACCTTGGTATCCCACGATTTTTGCTAGTATAATATCATTGGGGAAACAAACACATGTATTTCAAAGTCAAATCTGTCACTTGAGCCAAAAAAAATGTTATACGGCATCAGTGAAACGTGTGTCAAAAACCATCGCTGCTGCGTTTCTCTATGAGGCGTATGAGAAATACTTTAAGACAAGCCATCAAAATGATCCCATCTGTGGGAATTATTTTCTTATGTTTATGACAATTGCTGCAATTATATTGTGAAGAACCTGTCAATGGAAATTTGCTTCCAGGAAATGCTTTTCACTTGCAAAATGCTTTAAAGGACAAAGTCGGTTTTGATTTGCAGAATGAACTGACAGGCAAAACTGTTAATGACTTTGAGTGGTTTTAGTGTGTGGCTATGTGGTCGCTAGGGGGTTCTGGCTGGTTGCTAGGTGTGCTTTACAGAGCACATGAATGCATGATTTAAAATTTAAAGAAAGTAAACTGCAGTGATCTGAAGTATTGTTACCACTGTTTTTAGAGATTTGCCAGTATAAAAGCAATCTATAACAGTCAAATAGTTTAAAACAGTCGATGCTAGTTACATCCTACCAATTAAAAGAAGGTGAGAAAATTCATTAAATTTGTGCTGTTTAAAGAAAATAACTACTGTGTTAAATTAATTTGAATTAGCTGACAATAATGACAACTATCATAGTTAACACTTTTACACAAGTTTTAAAACCCCCTGCTGACCACACCACCGCCCACTTCCTTCATGTGAGTGTATTTTTATGTGACCATTGTTTATAATGCTTCACCTTAAACTTTCCATGGTGATGTGTCAAATATATCACCAATGATTTATGCATATGTAGTTTTTATTTTTTATTTTCTGCAAATGTTGACAAACTTTCTGAATTTATTGTGAAATTGATGATATTTCGTTCTCGTATACGTGTAAGAACATGTATTGCATCGTTAAAATAGCTTAATAATGATCAAATTATGTGATTGGGTGATGAGTTATGCATAGGCCCACACGGAATTTGTGCGAGCAAAATTTCGCAGATTTTCTGCAGATTTCCACAGATTTTTAGCCCATCATTAATTCTGTTTATTTACTTGAGTAAATGTGTGTAAATCTATATTTATTCAGTTTTTAAATTAATTACAGTAATATTGACTATTATAAAAATGTTCATTTAATTTATGTACAATGCAGTTTGTACAGTAATATTTTCTGTCTTTTTGTAGATATATGAGACTTGCTTTGTTTACCAAATAAAGTGAATCTAATTGGATTTGCATTTTAAACATAATTTTTTTTCACATATTAAGGCTTTAGTTATGATACTCCCAAAATAATTCCGCAGAAATTAGCACATTTTTACCAAAATTCTCCACAGAAATAGCAAAAAACGTCAGCAGATCTGGCCCTGGATATGCGCCATGTTAGTCAGCGATACAGTGGAGAGCATAGAACTGCTGGATTTACAACATGTTATTTCATCAGCTTCTTCCAAAATACATGACAGTAAGTGGCTGTTTAGCTGGGAGAATAGAGTAAACTCAGCATGTGTTTTACAAACCACAAATGTTATGTTTTGCTAGTACTTATGTGTGTTTTAATGTCTGAAACCTAAGATGAGCACTGTGATTTGACAAGTGTGGCATACTTCTTTCTCTGGATTAGCAGATAAGCCATTGCAGCAAAGCAGATTTAAATTTAGCAGCGGTCTTTTAGTTTTAGTATACTTACTGCACTTTATTTCTGTGACAGCAAAGTTCATTTTCAACAAACATGCAGAAAAACCCCCAAAAAATATAATATTGCCATTGTAAAATAAGCATATTCATTGTGAGAGCAATTCAAGACCAACTTGATTACGTAATGTTTGGTGTTTCATGGTATTGGATAAGCAAACTTTTGCATAGTGCATTACATTGTGTGTTCTGTTTATTTTCTTCTCTACACATTAAGCTATGCTGCATTATGAGCTCAACAAAAGCATATACAATCAATTACCAACCTCTGCGCTCACAGCAGGTCTGTCTTTAAAGGTGAATAAAGAAAATCAATGGAGTTTTGTTACACTCTATAAGGGGGAAATTACTATTGAAACTTACAATTCATGCTGACTTTAAATGAGCAACAGCTAACTTCTCCATAAGCCATGTAACTATAACAGTGTACTGTATGTGCCAAATATCACAGCTCTATCAAATCATTAAATGTTATAAAAGCTTTGTCAATAATGACGCCTGTCTTGGCAAACACCAGTGCTTAATTTCAGCTGGATTTTTGCCGGATCCTGGTCTGGAAAAATGCAGATTTTCGTGTTTTGCCTTCCGGTATTTATTTTAATTGATCCAGCATTAACTTGTGTGTGTGATGAATTTGTGTGTGTGAGAGAGAATGTGAATGAGTGCAATTGAAAAGCTGTGTGCCCACATACACATAAAGGTAGTCTCCATGCCCAAGTTAAAGCAGAAGGCGCGTTCAACTATTGGCCCTCAACAATATTTTCGACCTATCAGCTTTCTTATCTTTACAGTCACTACAGCAGCTTTCGTGAGCAGCGAAAATAAATTATGACATAGTGGCCTACCTAAATAATATGTAAACAAAGAGACAGGCAAGGATATTAAAATTGTTTTTAATTACAAATAAATCTGATAAAGAGCCCGATCAAAAGAGATTGCGAAAAATTCTAACTGCACCAACATGACGGAAGAGGTAAATGTGGGCTCTTAAAGATTAGAGTGAGTTTTTTTTTGTAATAAATTAAGTGAACATAATATATAACATATAGATTTTTTTATTTAACCATGATGATGCCAACCACAGAGGATGTCTAGAGGTATTCATAATCCTGGACCAGGCCGTATCCTAAACAGATGCTGTGGTGCTCATGGAGGAGTGGAGAGCATGAGACTGATTGCTGAAAGGCCCCAGTCTTCGCATTGGTCCCAGGGGCCAGCCTGAACACCCACCGGCCTAGACTGCAGCTCTGCACAAGAAGGTTGGCCATAGGAGAAATGGTCATGCCAAACTGAGCCTAGTTTCTCCCAAGGTTTTTTCCTTCACTTTAATCAATTGGTGAAGTTTGTTCCTCGCCACTGGCTTGCTTGGTTTGGGACTTGTGGAGCTGCACATCGATGGATTTGCTCTTCAGTGTTTGGACTTTCAGCAGTATATTAAACCACACTGAACTAAACTGAACTTCAACTCTGAAAACTGGACCGACACAGTTTACATTTACTAGAACTTCTATGTTAAGCTGCCTTGACACAATCTACATTTTAAAAGTGCTATAGAAATGAGCATGACTTGAATTGACCTTTATACTGTATGGCGCATCATAATAAAAGACTGTTCAGAAATTTGTGTGGTGGGTGTCGATCACAGTGACGTTTATTTCTTGGTTTTATTTCGTAAATAATACATTTACAGATTAAGCACTGGCAAACACCATTAGTGAACATATGTCCAGCATTTGATGGAAAGCCACAGGTGCTCTCGTGGAAGTCCCTGTTCATGATGTTTGCTCTCCAGACCCTTTGAGTGGTCAATCATGCTGATGTCCGCCAAACCAAGCAGACCCTCAAGCTTTCAGGCTTGTGTAATTGGAGTACTTTATGGCCACATGCAGTGCCACAACAGCACCTGTGGGGCTTCTTGAGAGACTGTATCAGGACTCTTTGGGTAACGAGTGATTCTTGTACCTTCTTCTCCATTTCTGCTTTTTGCACTCATTCTGTGGCCGGCATTAAAACTGTCTTGTGAATGATCCCAGTTTGTTTACCAATGGAAAAGAGAGATAATTGTTTTTTTCTTCTTTTCGTGTGTGTGTGTGCTAATGGATGGTGATGGAGTTCAGTTTGAGTTCCCATCTCAAGGTTAATGGTTTTATGTTGTGTAATGTCCTGAATGTGGTGGTACTTTTCCTCTTTCTGTAAGTGTACGGGATGAATCATATCTGTGTGTGTTTGGGGGCACTTGCCTTGTTTAAGAATTCTGAGGGAAATCAACTGCTCTAAGAATAGCTTGTCATTTCAAGTTTTATGAGATAAATGTATACAAATATTTAGTATTAGATGCGTTGTTGGAGGTTTTAGAATATTTATAGGGATAATTAAAAAAATAACAACTTGATCTTACTGGCTTTAATGACAAATGCCAAAATCACCTGAAAGTATGAATGTAATCCAAATGATCTCATTTCTGTAGTTGTTGTTGTTGTTGTTGAGGCCATTTGAGTACAGTGAACTCGTTGTCATGTTCAAGAAACCTGAAATTGTGTGTTATTCTGCTGGAAATAGCCTGTAGAAGATGGGTACACTGTGGTCATAAAGGTATGGACATGGTCAGATGCAATACTCGGGTAGGCTGTGGCATTGAACCGATGCTCAATTGAGCTCAAAGTCTGCCAAGAAAATATCCCCCACACCATTAAACCACCAGCAGCAGCCTGAACTGTTAAAACAAGGCAGGATAGATCCATGTGTTCACATTGTTGATGTCAAATTCTGACCCTACCATCCGAATGTTGCATTAGAAATCGAGACTCATCAGACCAGGCAACGTTTTTCCAATCTTCTATTGTCTAATTTTAGTAAGCCTGTGCGAATTGTAGCCTCAGTTTCCTGTTTTTAGCTGACAGGAGTGGCACCCGGTGTGGTCTTCTGCTGCTGTAGCCCATCTGCCTCAAGGTTCGATGACCTCGATGTGTTGCGCATTCAGAGATGCTCTTCTGCAGACCTCGATTGTAACGAGTGGTTATTTGAGTTACTGTTGCCTTTCAGCTCAAACCAGTCTGGCCATTCTCCTCTGACCTCTGGCATCAACAAGGCATGTGTGCCCACAGAACTGCCGCTTACTGGGTATTTTCTCTTTTTCTGACCATTCACTGTAAACTCTAAAGATGGTTGTGTGTGAAAATCCCAGTAGATCAGCAGTTTCTGAAATACTCAGACTAGCCTGTCTGCCACCAACAACCATGCCACGTTCAAAGTCACTCAAATCACCTTTCTTCCCCATTATAATGTTCGGTTTGAACAGCACTTTAATTTGCATTAACGAGCAGTTGGACAGGTGTACCTAATAAAGTGGCCGGTGAGTATATTTTTAGACTAGATTAAGTGACTTTGCCACACTGTATTGGATAAATAGAGTTTTCATAAAACATTAATGGAAAGCATTTTTTGGCTTGTTAAAACATACTACGTGTGTCTGTGGAATTTAATTTCTTTAAAGGTTCTGTTATTATAATCTAATTTTAAACCCGCTGATGTGGTCATGTCAGTTCACTCGCCCCATTCATCAGGCCGTCCTTCTGTTTTACTGACAAAAATAACAGCCTCATTTTCAGACAATGAAAGGAAGATGCGAAATATAGTTAATAAAGGATTCTGTAATACAGAAAAAAAAACTGCCCACCAGCGAAGCTTAAAAACATTATCTGATTTGCTCCATTCATAATCTTTTTATAATCTATTGTGATATGAGGCTCTTAATAAATGTTGCTTTGCAGATCCAGAGGCTTTAGATCTAATGGATTTTCAAAATACTCTAACCAGTTTATTCTAATCTGTTCTCGACGTTAATCTGATACAGAAAGTATATCAATATGAACAGCAGCATTATACTGTGATACCACAGGACGAATGCATCCGCTGTGAAAACACACAAGCAGACACATCCGCTTAATAACCAATCAAATAACCAACAAGCATGCTGGATTTCCAAGAATACACAAATGCAATGATCCATAGACATATGCATATCAGGGAGATTGTGAATAAAGCTGCTTGAATGTATATTGTGACCACACACACGCATACATGGAGAGAGACAGATGTGTAGGTGTTGGTAAGGAGCGAGGCGTCCAGCTGTGAAATCTCTCTGATTGACACTTCCACATGTGTCCCACCACTCCAAATCCCACTGCTCTTCTTTCCCTCCAATTTATGTCTGTTTATAGTATCTTTCTCTTGCTCATTTTTCCCCCTCTCTCTTCCTCTCTCTCCAATTTTTTTTCTAGCATTTTGTATGCTTAAAGTGAAGATTGGGGGGAAGGTTGAGCAATATTTTAGCTATTGCATTATAGTTGGTGTTCTCATACCAAGAACCTTTAAGTCAAAGTTTATCACCTTGAAATATGAATTATTTATTTTAATATAAATGTATTAATACTACTACAAGCATTATTATTATTAATAATACTACTACTACTAATAATAATAATAATAATAAAATATTTTTATTTATTATTAACATACATATTGCTGTAATTATTAATATATTAATAATATTAATATTTATTATACTTAATAATTAGTATAAGTATAATATTAATAATCATAACAAAAATTACAATAACAAGGAAACATTATTATTATTATTATTATTAAGAATAATAATAACAATATACGTATTGTTGTTTTTGTTATTAATTTATACATAGCATACTCATTAACTTAATAATAATAATAATAATAATGATAATTACTCGTTATTGTATTAATACTTATGATTATTAATATTATACTTATAATTATTATTATTTTATATCATAATATTATTAATATATTAATAACAAAATTAACAATACGTATATAAAAAATTCTAAGTATACTATTAATAATAACAACAATATTAACTAAGTATAATATAGATAACAATAATAATAATAATTGTAAATAATTTTATGATGATGATTATTATTATTATTATTATTATTATTATTATTATTATTATTATCATTATTAATATACTTATACTAATATAATTTATTATAATATAATTATTAACAGTAGTAGAAACATTAGTATTAATATTAGTAATATTGTTTAATTAATGTTAAATATTACTTGTTTTTCCGGTTTACTTTTTTCATATCATATTTATGCATATTCCTAGTCTATCCATGTCAAACAGTCATGTTTAATATTTTTGTGAAAACTGTGATACATTTATTTAAAACATTATTTAAATGACTTTTTTTATGAAAAAATTAAAGTATTTACATTTTATTTTCCGTAACAATGTGAATGTACAAAATAATAATAAACAATAATAATAAAATAAATAACTCTAATCCTCCAAATTATAATATATCTTAAAATTGTAAAAAAAAAAAAAGAAATATTGCGAGTTATTATTGTGCAACTGTATCAGCTGCTGAGCTCTTCTCATTGACCGTCTGTTCATCCGCTGACTCTGACTGCATACTGAGCAAAAATAAAACATGCTCTTTATACCACGTAATTGGGTCATTTGGATGATTGCAAATTCCATCTAGACACTAATTAAGGCTCCTAATTATCAGTGGGAGCGGGGTGTGTTCAGACGGACGGGATGTCTCCATATGTCAGGTGTGTGTTGAGAGAGGCCGGTCAGCCCTCCTGGCCTACTTATATTGAGCAGCTTTATTAAACTCCCAGAGTCGCCCTTTTACGCAAGATGTATCTAATGGAAAATCTGACTTGACTTGTTTTTAAAGGGATAGTTCACCCAAAAATGAAAGTTACCTCATTATTTATTCTCCCTCCACCAAATGAAAAGCACAAAAGAAGATATTTTGAAGAATGCTTGTTGCATTATGGCTGCCCCTAAATGGTTGGTTATTTTATAAATAAGTATGTGTGCCAGGGGCGGCACAGTGGCTCAATAGTTAGCATTGTCACCTCACAGCAAGAAGGTTGTTGGTTCGAGTTCAGGCTAGGTCAGTTGGTATTTCTGTGTGGAGTTTGTATGTTCTCCCCGTGTTGGCGTGGGTTTCTTCTGGGTGCTACGATGTCCCCCACAGTCCAAAGACATGCGCTATAGGTGAATTGAATAAACTAATTTGACTCAGTGCATGAGTGTGTATGGATGTTTTCCAGTACTGGGAAAGGCAGCTGGAAGGGCATTCGCTGTGTAAAACATTGGCAGTTTATTCCGCTGAGGCAACCTCTGATGAATACAGGGAGTAAGGCGAAGGAAAATGAATGAATGAATGAATGTATATAGTAACTGTAAGACTGTATAAATAGTGCTACTCCTTGACATACTGTTAAATAATTATCTTTTGATTTCATAATGACATATTAAAATAGATAAAATAGATACTACTTCTTTGGGTTATTTTAACATTAATCTATTTGTCGGGTAGAAACCCACATTTTCCCATCAAAGTAGCATAAATAACAAATATAAATCTTTATATAATTTTAAAAATATGGATACACATGGTTTTAACAAATAGAAAACAAACATTTTATTATATTATATAGTACAAAAAAACCCCTATATGTGGATTAGTTTCTCTGATGACATTTTGGATTGTACGGCTTGTACGGCAGCCCTGAATTGTCTAAACATCTCTCAAAACTGCCTTTCGGATGTGAAAAACTGAAGAGATTGAACACTGTTCGAACACTATTCATATTGACACAATGTCAGGTTGAGTTTTTTTTTATATATGAAAAAATTCAGAACAAACATTTTGGATTCGGTTTGCAATAACCTTAAGGCTTTAATCTGCACCTTGTTTTGCTATATTAGTTTGTTTTGTTGTTTCTGTCAGAATAATGTGTAAAGGTTCTGACCTCCTCTGGAAAGCAGCAGCTCATTTGCATTTAAAGGGCACAAGACAGCACGTGCGCAAAGCAACTGAGATTAAAAGATCTGTTCAGCTCACTGTGATCATCAATCATCATCAGATGTTTTCAAAAATGAGTTTTACAAGTTTAAAACGTTTTTAAAACAGTGCATGTTTGTAATGAAGTAAAGAAACGTGGATGCTGTGTGTGTGCGTAAGCTTTGTAACGAAATTGTGTGACTTATCATAGCAAAAAGGCTTGAATTAACTCCAACACATACATCAAATAATCATTGGGAAAGCTCTTACTGTAGTATTTCTCACAAATGTTACATGAGATCTTCATGTCTGTCACTGTGCTGTTTATCTGACGCTGCAGGAGACGGAGACACACTCTGATAGGCGCGTGGGATGTGTGGGCGGGGAGAACTAGCTCATTTGCATTAAAGGCACATGCAACAAAAACAGCTACAATGTGTCCAGAGCTGAAAATCAATAATCTGAAAGGTATAACACATAATTTGATGGATATTTCGAGCTGAAACTTTACCCACACAATCTGGAGACACCAAAGGGTTTATTTAAATGAACATTTAAAAGCGTCCATTTTTTTTTCTCTCTATGTACATTGTGATGCTCTTGTCTATTTTAAAGGCCAGAGCTTGAACAGTGATGGCAGTGGTCAATTAAAGCAATCACCTCATCAGTGGATTAGATGTGCGCTCGTGATTTGCTTTGGACTGTAACTACCGAGTACAAATGATCACTATTATAGCTCACAATAATACAACTTTAGATGCCGCGGAATGCCAAGTGTTTTAATTCATTTTTAATTGCAGCTCTTATTTTATTAGGCCCATGTAGTGCGACTGCTGTCCAACAACTGCGCTATGATTATGAAAGAGTCTCTCTAATTTAGTATTCAATTCAATTTGAGCTCATGCTTTTCTAACGCTGGTCATTCAGTTCTTAGAGCAACCACATATCTATTCAAATGAAGAGAAGTTATACAATTGCATTACTTTAAGAACTTTTTTATGAGCATCTAAGTATATAATAAATGCAGTCAAGATAATAATAATAATAATAATAATAATAATAATAATAACAATAATAATAATAACAATAATAATAATAATAATAATAATAATTGTATTATTATTATTATTATTATTATCCATTATTATTATGCATTATTATTATTCATAATTATTAATGTTTGTTTTCTGAAAAAGTCTTATTTGTAATAATTTATTTTTGCTTGTGAAAAATGTATGCATGTGTTCAAACCATAGACTGTAAAAAAAATGCCAGAAGGTGCTGGAATCGGATCCAGCTTGTTCAGCGCTTAAATTGTGCTGGATCACGCCGACCAGGGGGTAACCCAAAAAGCACAAAGAGGCAGAGCGTGAGCAAAGCTAGATGCTAGCATTTTGCTTAGACAGGCTTTTCTTTGGGAGAAACGCTTAATACTTCATTACCTGCAATTCATTTGTGTTCTGACCACTTGTGCTTGGTTGTACACTGTTTAGTCTTTTAAAAACACTGTTGTAATACATTGAGCCACTAAGCATTGTTCTTATGCATTAAGTCTTAAAAGGGTTTATTTAAATGGTCCTTTAAAAGGGTCCATTCCTATTTATTTATCTCTATGTACATAAAGATATTTTTCTACAGGAGGAAAACACTAATTACGTCCAAATACTTTAATTATAGTGTGTTAGTAAATGCAGGGCTATTTATGAAATCCAGGCATAACACTGTATGACAGTTTCAGATGACTGTTCTATAGTTATTTAATGTCAAATTCTGGAGTACATTACAGGTCTAAAGAAAATTGTAAACAATAAATTCATTCATTTATTTTACTATCGCTTAGTCGGACGCCACAGCGAAATGAACTGCCAACTTATTCACATATGTTTTACGCAGCAAATGCTCTTCCAGCTGCAACCCATCACTGGAAAATAAATGATAATTTATCTTAAATAAAACAAATACATTTTAGATATTGTATAAATATAAGGATTTCACTCACCTGGGAAATGGAGGCCACGTGGATGGTTTGTGAGCACAATTAAGTGCACACAGCATGCCATATTGTCAGATAATTGTAAGAAATAATTCCAAAAGGCAACTGACTGTGTAAAGCCACGTAAAACAAAACAAAAATATGATATATATGAAGAGTTCAGCGGCTAATCAGCTGAGGTGAAGTGACGATGACCAGCGAGACCTAGCTGTCACTCAAGTGGCCACGCCCTTAATTATGCAGACTTAATATAACTTAATATAAACGAAACAGAGTTCTAAAAAAATTCACCCTCCTTACAATTGTCATGAAGGGTAATATTAGCTATATACACCAAAAAAAAAAGTTTTTGTACCAGGCTGTAAACACCCTTTTTTTTGCTGTAAAGTTGCCCATTTTAACTGTGGGGTCAATAGAAATGTGCTCAGAACTCGTGGAATTTCAATGAATTGCAGTTTCAGTTACTTCCATATTAGCTTTATGAGGGACAGCGGGATGTTGCCGCTTGGTTCAAACATGTTGATTCATGTGTTCAAACTTGACACAATCTACAGTATTTCTCTTGTTGTTTCCTCCTTCATTCGTTGACTGTCTGTATTTCCCTTTCCTATGTTGTCTTATCTCTCTCTCTCTCTCTCTCTCTCTCTCTCTCTCTCTCTCTCTCTCTTTCCTTGCTGCAACTGTTCCTCTGAATCCACTCAGTGTGAAATTGATCAATTTTGCTTCAGTGAGACTTTTCTCCTCAATTAACAGTAATTGCATGTTTCTGAGCTCATATGATAGTGTTTGTGTGCACTTGTGTGTGAGTGTGTGGATGTTTAGATGAGTTGCTTTTAATTTAGAATGAATAAACTGTTAGCAAATCCACCAACTCTGCTCTCTCTCTCTCACACATTCTCTCTGTGTGTATGTGTGACTGCGTGTGGCTTCATCCATGGGCCTTCAGAGTGTGTGTGTGTGTGTGTGTGTGTGTGTGTGTGTGTAATATGCATAAAACATTAGTGTGTGTTTTTATGAAAATATTTTCAGCCGCTGTCATGGAATTTGACAAGGAAACAAGACAGAGGAGAGACAGGAAGTGAGCAAAGCAGTGACAGAGGCTGAGCTGATTTTAATGGCCTGTGCGCTGTCTGACTGGAGATTACACCAATGACAGAGCCAAAGGACACAAAAGAGAGGGAGAGAAGGAGAACAAAAAAAAGCAGAAGAGATTGATAGAGAGAGAGAGAGAGAGAGAGAGAGAGAGAGAGAGAAGAAACGTAGAAGATTATAGGAGAAAAGACAGTGATGGCGGGTAAAAGGCTGATGATATTGCACTGTAAAAAAAAAATCTGTATTTTGATGGTTTACATCCAGCAGCTGGGGTGCCGAAAGAAAAGCGTAAAATAATGGCTGTTAAATTACAGAAATTTACCGTAAAATAAGGAACATTAAATTCTGGTAAATTTCTGTAATTCAACCTTTTGTTATTTTACAGTAAATTTCTGTAATTTAACCGCTGTTATTTATACTCCAGCTGCCAGAAAAAAAAACGTCAAATTACAGAAATTTTTTTACGGTGTGGGGAAAAAAATTCAATGCGAGTCAACAGTTGCTGATTCTCAAAGTGTGTTCTCAACAGAAGAAAGAAAATCAAACAGCTTTGGAACAAGTTGATGGAGGGGTAATGGTGCAAGGATTTTTATTTTGGGGTGAAATATCCCTTTAAATCTTTTTTGAAGGAATCTGTCACTTAAAACATTTGCTCATCATAACCATTCAATTATTTTTTTTTCTGTGGAAACAATACAACAATACAATATAGTGTTTGGTCCCAGGGTTTTTATAGTATATTTACCTGAAAGCCATTCCAAAGTGAAACAAAAAGTCATACAAAATTAACTAATAAGTGTCAATATCACATATACACTACCTGACAAAAGTCTTGTCGCCTATCCAAGTTCTAGGAACACTAAATAATAACTTGACTCTAGTTGATCATTTGGTATCAGAAGTGGCTGATATAAAAGGCAAAGGCCTCTAGATTACGAGCACGGTAAGGTTTGACTTTGCTGAGACAAAAGTTTTGTCAGTTAACAGAAATAATGTACAGTATAGAATATAAAGTCATGCTGCAGTGGAAAAAGAATTAATATTGTGTATGACTCCCATGAGCTTGGAGGACTGCATCCATACATCTCTGCAATGACTCAAATAACTTATTAATAAAGTCATCTGGAATGGCAAAGAAAGCGTTCTTGCAGTACTCCCAGAGTTCATCAAGATTTTTTGGATTCATCTTGCCTCCTTTCTCCTCCTTTATCTTGCCTCAGCCCCATAAAAATCTAAATCTAAAATTCAAAAAAATCAACCTTCTGCCACTTTTCCAAATTATCAACTAAAACTCAAGTATATATATATATATACATATATATACACTACATGACAAAATTCTTGCCGTGGATCGTGGCAGAAAAAAGTGGCAGAAGGTCGATTTTTTTTATTTATTTATTTATTTTTTTAAAGATATTCTACTGTAGCTAGCGACCATTCATGGTTTTATCCTTCACATTTGAATGTTGGCTTTATCCATGCACACTTTTTTTTTAAAATAATGGATAATAGTAATCATTGTGTAATAATAAAAGTATTTTATAATAATAGTATTCCTCATCATTGTGTAAGTGTTATTTTGTTTAACTCATAGGTTAAAATGACATTAAATATCTGATTAAATAATGTTGTTAAAGTTATAACTTGTGTGCCAATTTCACATTATTTGTTGTTAAAGAGGACAGGTTTCTGTCATGAACATTGTTGGGTAAGTTACTTTAAAAAAATAATCGATTACAAATTACTGATTACTACTGGAAAATTGTAATCTGATTACATTACTAATTACTTCATGTAAAAAGTAACCAGATTACTAATTGCTTTACTTTGAAGCTACTTTTAAAACATCTAAAATATATACCTATAACAATACAAAATAAACTGCAGCTCTTCCAGTGATTTTAATATTCACTGAAAAATGTTACAATGTGTTGATCACAGCAGCTTAACCTATTCAAACAAGCTAAAGATATAGTTCGCCCAAAACTTAAAATTCTCCCGTTTTTCTTTTCTTTCTTTTTTTTTTACACAAAAAAGGACATGAAGAAAACTGGATACCTGTAACCATTGACCATTGTATAAAAAGCACT
Source organism: Danio tinwini (assembly GCA_903798205.1). NCBI lineage: Eukaryota > Metazoa > Chordata > Actinopteri > Cypriniformes > Danionidae > Danio > Danio tinwini. Next base: position 22,337,101 of record CAIGQZ010001492.1, on the reverse strand, counting down.
GCAGTATTTGGGCGTTCTGTGTTTGTCTGAGGTATTTAGTCTACCGAAATGTGTATATTCTTTGCGAAGTATGAAGCTGAACAGTCAGTTCTTGTCACGTGATATGTGGTTTTCAACTAGAGCGCCTGGGAAATGCGCACATGCGCAAAATGCTCTCCCATTATGATGGCAAAAGACGTGATATGTGAACGGCCCCATAAGCAGCTACACTTCTCTTCACATCACTCCCGATCCTGCACAAATCCAGTTTAGCCTGTTTAAGCTGAGTTAGGCTGCTGTGTTTTTGGGTGCCGGTGTGCTCCTTTGTGACAGTATTGTCTTAAAATGCTTTGTTCAAATGCTTGGACAAGTTGCTGGTTGAGTTAAAAGCATTCGATAGTTCTTTAGAGACTGGACATAGACGGAATTTCAAAACAATATTTTTGTTAAAATATTTTGTTATATTATTGTTATATTGTAATATTCTCGACAACAGCTTTTTTAGCTCACGTTCTTCAGCAATTTAAAAGCACATGCTCATTAACTAATGGTTGCAGCGGATAACGTGATTTAAAAAAAGCTTTTTTCTTCTAAAAATTATATTTGTAACGTTAGTAACGCAATTACACTGACTTTAGTAACTGTAATCAAATTACACAAACGTAAAATGTAATTTGTTACATTACTGTGTTCCTCAAAAATGTAATTAGATGACAGTAACGCGTTACACACAAACTCTGGTCATGAATGACTTTTTGTTCTTAAATACATTTCTAGAGTTCACACTTAGCTGATAATTAATTATAAGCTTGTTGGCATGTCCCGGGAGAGAGCCCTGAGCTCATGAGATCCTCGAGCCTGGGGCTCCCTCCCGTTGCAAGGCGAGAGGGGAGATCGAGCTCAGGTAGATCTCGAGAACTCCCCTGTCGTAGTGATTGAAGAGCAGATAGTAGTTCTCTTTAACGAGATAGGTACTAGATAGAGAGCAAGTCTATAGTGTTGGTTAATCAATAACTTAGGTTGCATGTTTTTAATCTGTGGGAGGAAACCGGAGAACCCGGGGGAAACCCACGTGAGAACGGGGAGAACGTGCAAACTCCGCACAGAAATGCCCGCTGGTTGGAAAAGCCTAGAACCATTGACATTCTTGCTGTGAGTCAACAGCGCTAAGCACTGAGCCACCATGTCACTCATCTAGGAAAGAGGAGGAGTAGGGGTGGAAGGGGGGATTCTTCAAAGGGAAGACAGCGGTGATATGAAACCCGGGATATTTATAGTAGCTTAGGGATCATCTGCATGGTGCGTAGTGAATTGGATAATGTGGGTCCAGCCGCTAGCAATCATGAGCACGTGATCCTCTCGAAATTAGTTTATAAATAAACTTCACTAAAATATAGTGGCCAGTATTGTCCAGTGGTGTATCCAGTTTGTCAAAAAAAACCATTTATGCAATCGTGACAGAATTAAAATAATAATAGAATAAAAATTGAGTGATCTCTCCATCTAAGACAAACTTTGATAAACATCAAAGAGTCAGAAAGAGAAAAACGACTGAATTTCCAGAGGAAGATGCATAACTTATTTGGCTCATATTTATAGCTACAGATTGCATAATTAGACAAGGGCAAAACAAGTTCAGCTGCAGCCCAGAATCCACAAGAGCCTGAAGTTTGTACTGCATCCAGTGCTGGCGAGTGCGCTTCCCAAAAGCACCACTGTACTTCCCAACGTTCACAGTCATCTATGCTCATTAATCCATTACAGCGGCTTCACAACCACACTCCAGTGCACCGACACGACACTGATGCCTCCCAATCACATCCCCGAATTAACCGTCTGAAGACTTTACAGCATCCAACGCCACTAAATGACTTTGGAGAGATGGGGGGAAAAAAAACATGGCAGAAATGCGAATCTGCTCACTAATGAGGACAGAGAGGGACAGGACAGACAGACGCTTTGGGTTAGCACACGCTTTGAAAACGAGTGATGATAAAGTTGCAGCATCGTCACCAAAAACAGTTTTTGCCCAAATCAATGTGACACTGTAGATGCTTTTAAAACAAGTCCCAAGATGCATCGTTTGATGTTGACGCAGAAAAAAAACGCAGGTAAAGGTGCTGTCAGAAATTGAAATGTTCTGTTACTTGGGGAAAAAAAATCATAGACTTAAAAATCACTTTTGACAACTGCAATTGCATAATGGTGTGAATGTGACATTCAGCACTGTGTTGAATAAGGAAAGAATATGATCAATGCTCTGTGCACCAGTTTTCTCCCCTCAATGTCAACAGGTTTTACAATTTAAGCATAAAAAATGGTAGAGATTTGGGTTAGAAATGCTATTTGGCAACCGTAAATGGGTTGTTTTTGTTATTGTACACTATTGTACACTGTTGTAACCCTATGTTGGGTCAATAATGGACAAACCAAACCATTAAAGAGCCCCCTATTATGGGTTTTTTTTAAAATTATCTTTTAACACAGCACTAAGTGAATGAAAACATCCAGCTGAGGTTTAAATTTGAAAGTGCACAGTGTTTTAAACTATTCATTCTTTAACAAAACAGTTGACTTAGAGTCGAATAAATGAATCGTGTTGGGTTCGGATCTTTTGCCTGAATGCATCGACATCGATACGGTACATAACCAAATATGTAGTTCCAGATCCAGTAAAATGTGAACGCGCCATTCCCTTCAGACACTATCAGACTGTGGGGTATCACGGGACTGATCATGACACGAGGATGACGATCACTGACAGATAGAGATTCTGCTGTGGGGAATAAAGGGTTAAAGTTCATTTTCACAACAATACCACAGTATAGCCAACCCTGTGCTGTTTGTTCCTGAATTTTTCTGATTTTTGATACAATAACCTACGCTGCAACGTGGTATTCATTGAACGTTTGCTATTACAGAAAGGAGCAGCAGAGACTGTTATGTATGGGGCTTTGTCAGACTTTGACAGGGACATTGTCAGTAGCTGTTACAGTTCATATGGACCAGTTTCTTCTTCCTCCAGATCATAACATGCAAGTGTCATTAAATGTGTAGCCTTGTTTTCTGTAGTTTGCAAAATATTTGTTTTATTGTGTCTTGTAATGTTTAATCACTCCATGCGGTTTATAATCACTTATCTATTATAGATCAGTACTTGTGCTGTATCTCTCAGGTTAAATCTTTATGGGGTTGTTCTCATATTGCGTCCAAAACCATGTTGTAAATGCTTCTTCCTTTACTGATTTAAATGCGTTTCTGAACTCATGATCCTCTTCCTTTCTATTTTTCAAATAGTTTAACTTTTGCCACTGTATGGATTAATACTGAATGTGTGTTGTTGTTGTTGTTGTTGTTACTTGGGGTTATGGTTAAGAGTAGAGTAGTATGCTGGTGATGAACTGCATAGCATTCATGCATTGGGCTTCCACATACTCTGTGAGTACTTCATAGCCGTGGTGGGCATTTCTCGCTGTCTCACGCTGAACCCAGTTGACCAATAACAACAGACTGGGTCATTGGACCAATCACAGCAGATTTGCCTATTGCAAAGGAGAGGTTTGGAAACAAATGAATCGCTGAACAAATCATTTGGGAGTCGTTGGAATAATTAGGTCAAAATAAATGCATATTATAAGACAATAAAAGTGTTTTTTGACCTCACATGCATATCAGCCTGTTGTTGGAGACCCCAAAACCAAAATATGACCTTTTATAATGCAAAATAGGGGCTCTTTAAATTCAATTGAAAAAAATTAACCCAATGTTGGCTCTTTCCATATATGACTTCTCATTACATTACATACTTTGCATTTTTATATTGTATGTTATGATGTACAATCGGAGTTAACTGTTATTATTGGTATCACTAGCCATTCTGTACTCTAAAATGCTTTAATTACAGTGCTTTAGGTTTTTTTTTTTTTTTTATAAAATTTGTGCCAAGTATGAACAAACTTAAATACTTGGTTACAATTTACATTTATTGCTTTAAATGTATTATTTAACCCAATTTTTGCATTTGAACATATTTGATATAACAAATCACTTATGATAAAATATGAATTTATTAACATAACAACAAAAAAGCTTATCATTCCATTTGCACAAGGCTTAATACATCCACAAATCTAAATTTGCTAGCCATTTACTCATCCTCAAGTGAAAATGGTGGCCACAGACATCCATTGAGGGAAAAAAATGACTGAAGGTTGACTGTTAATGGCTTTCAAGATTCTTTAAAATAAATTATCTTGTGTTGTAATTAAGATTGATATCGTCTTTGTGCATGTGCACTAGCTGGAGCAAACTGGAAATAACATCTTTTAAAGGTATTCATAACTTAAGCAACAAAATTAACACTTCAGATTGTGTTGTTGATTTGAAATATATAATTTAACAAGGAGTTTAGCAAGCATTTCTGCATTCCCCTTTTCATTTAGATAGGTCTTCATCTTGGATTAACTGGCCAGAGGCGTCACAAATATTGCCCTAAAGTGAACAGACAATTCTCGCAAAGGACTTTGCTTGAACTTTTGGAACACAGCAACATGCAAAACTTGCCGCATGAGCTTATGTTTCCAGTCTGGCATGTTCGCGTGTGGATGAATGGAAATCAATTGGGAGAAAAGTACTTAAAGTCCACATGAACCAGAAGCTGTGACCGTTGTTGTTGTTTTTTTTGTATTGTGATGCTTTTGTTATGTGTATTGTGATGACATAACAGTGGGCGGGGCATTTTTTTCTACTGCGAGCTGAATGGATGTAGTAAAGGCAATTTATTCAGAAAGATGGGGAAAAGGGTTTGGGGAGAGTTATTACAACCTAACAATGTAACTGAATAAATAAAACAGCCAGTTCATTTTCAGAAGATTAGAAGGGCAAACAATTAGTTTTCTTAATGAAATGCACAGATGGATTGTTTACAAAACTAGCAATGTGAGCTAACAAAATCATATGGTTAGTTTTGATTTCTTGCAGACTTTAGGCTAGGTAGGAATGACTAAAATAAAAAAGGAAAACACCACATGTTCTGAGCTGTTTACACCTGCTCACTTCATGTGTTTTTTCTGATCGGATAGCTATCAACTGTAAAAAGAACATGTGTAAGTGCCCTCAGAAATGCATTCTAGATGGATATAAATCCCTTCAGGAGATGGTCTGGGATGCATTCTATACAAAAGTGGACAGGTCCAAATGCATCTGGTTGTTGAAACCACACATGTAAATGTGTTGTGGGCTATATGACTGTCAGATATACAAGTGCAAATGCATAAGCAATGACCGAGATGACGACTTTAGATGTTTGTTGACTTTTTTCTGTTTCTATTTATTTTTAACATTAAATGAACAAATTAAACTAATGCTGCATGTATCTACGCAAAAAAACGATGTTTTGTTTAGCATATAATGAAAGTAGACACAGCCTTGTGCTTATGATGTTTTACAACCTGCATATAAAATCATTCGTATGCCAAATAAGATAAATAGCTTACATTTCTGTAAATAATAATATTGATGAAATAAAATCCTTTATATCTGACACTTTATTTGATGTAATGTAGTTATATTTGCATATAGAGCTGGATTTGAAGATCTGAATAATATCCATTTAGCAGAGGCGCATTTATGTAGTCAAATGTAAATGCGACCGTTTTCACAAACCAGATCCAAAGCCATCCGATCAGTGAAAACGCATGACCAGGTATAAACATGCCCTGTCATCCTGTTTGATTAGATAGTTTTACACCGCTTCACTGAGAACATTAAGCTTCTGATCCTCCCAACCATTAGCTCTAAGAAAACTGAGGTAGCTTTTAAAGTAGTCCCTCTCCCGCCCCGGCCATATTTTACATGCGCGCACAGTCCAATTACAAACTATCTGAAACAGACTGTCCTAAATCTGTCATTTATCAGCTTACACACCATCATAACACACTCTCTCTCCTCACAGCAGCAGCAGGGAATCAGGAAGGAGGAAGATGGAAATGAATGATGGACTGATGTTGGGGTTTGGAGCGTTCAGATGTCAGTTTTCAACCGTTTCAAAAAGGACAAGACAGTAGACGTTTGGGTGGCGAAGCTTTCAAGCTATGATGACTGACAGGCTGTCTGTCTGTCCGTGTACCGGCGCATTATACGCGTCTGTGCTCGTGACGCTCCTGTTTTAATTGAAAGAATTGAAGTTTGAGTGTGTTTTAGTTCCGCAGAGTTTGTGTTTGAGGCTTTGACATTAATCTCCTGTGATGGAGCGTGGTCTGATTCAGAGAGGCAGGCCCCGAGAGAGGACTGTGATGAATAAAATAACTAACGCTGTGTTATCACGCAAATTATGGCCTCGGGAAGATGCTTGGTGAAGTTCCTACTCTCTGAACACCCGTATCCATGGTACAAAATTACCTTTTAGCAGTGGATTGAGAGGATTCTACAGACCATGAGGATTTCTGGCTGCCCGTGAAATGCGAGTTTGTAGTGTTTTTATATATAAACATACACACACAAAATAATTTTTGCTTTTACAAAAAATGCACAAATTTCAATTGATTTTATTAGTATAAAAGCGTTTAAAGAATATACATGCCATTCCAAATATATTAAACACTAAATTAAATATTGCTATACAGCATAACTATGACTATGAACAGAAAGATATGAATGGAATATGTATTTTAAAATATCACATATACACTACCTGACAAAAGCCTTGTTGCCTATCCAAGTTTTAGGAACAGCAAACAATAACTTGACTTCTAGTTGATCATTTGGTATCAGAAGTGGTTTGTATGAAAGGCAAAGGCCTCTGGATTACATTTATTTTATCAAAATAAAATATGATCATGCCTTGATTTTGAATTATTTAATTAGGACAGTAAGGTATTGTCACTTTACAAAAGTAATGTAGAATAAAAAAAATCTATATTGTGTATGACTCCCATAAGCTTGGAGGGCTGCATCCATACATCTCTGCAATGACTCAAATCACTAATTAATAAAGTCATTGGAATGGCAAAGAAAGTATTCTTGCAGGACTCCCAGAGTTCATCAAGATTCTTTGAATTCATCTTCAATGCCTCCTCCTACATCTTACCCCAGATATGCTCAATAATGTTCATGTCTGGTGACTGAACAGGCCAATCCTTGACCTTCTTTCCTTTCAGGAATTTTATTGTGGAGCCTGAAGTATGATAATGTGTGATTTGATCCTGCTGAAGAATTTGCCCTCTCCTGTAGTTTGTAATGTAATAGGCAGCACAAATGTCTTGATACCTCAGGCTATTGATGTTGCCATCCACTCTGCAGATCTCCCGCACACCCCCATACCGAATGTAACCCCAAACCATGATTTTTCCTTCACCAAACTTGACTGTATTCTGTGAGAATCTTGGGTCCATGCTGGTTCCAGTAGGTCTTCTGCAGTATTTGTGATGATTGGGAAGCAGTTCAACAGATGATTTATCAGAAAAATCGACCTTCTGCCACTTTTCCAAATGATTAACTAGAAGTCAAGTTATTATTTGTTGCTCTTACAACTGGGATCGACAACAGGACTTTTGTCAGGTACTGTGTGTGTGTGTGTGTATATATATATATATATATAT
>CAIGQZ010001492.1:22290030-22313352 GCA_903798205.1 Danio tinwini | reverse complement strand
ATATATATATATATATATATAACTAGAACAGACAAAAGATACAACTATTTTCTGCATTCTTATAATAACGTTAATGTTTTTTTTTTCTTTGCATTTATCTGTTCAACCTCAGTCCTGATCAAAACTACTAAATGTTTTAAAAATTACAGGATTTTAACTCTTTAATTGCCAAATTCATAAACGATTTGGGCGAAAAAAAATTATATTTTCGATATAAAGTATTTGACTGGATTGTTTTTTACCTTTTATCACAGTCTTGAACGTGAAAGAATAATAACAACATTGTCTTTGATGCATTTTAGTTTTTGTGCAGCATAAGATTTTCATATTCTCCCTAATTTACTGTTTGCCCATTGACTTTCTATTATAACCACATTTTTTTATTAAAAAAACATGACATCATATAATCATGCATTTTTGATTGTTGATGGTTTTCCCAGTGGGGAAGAGGTAAAATTTGTAATTTTTACTGTTTAATTTGCTTTTAAACTCCATATAACTTCATATAAAATCCAGAAACTAAGCTTTTTTCCACAGGCCTATCAGCAGTAAAAAATTGCAATTTTACCTCTTCCCAACAAGAAAAACCATCAACTATAAAAAGTGCAAAACTGCCACAAATCTTACTGTACGTTCACACCGAAAGCGGCGGGAGTGTCAAAGTAGCCGGAAGTCATTCATTTTCAATGGGAGCCAGTGGCGAGGATCAGCACGGCGCGTCTTCGCCGGTGTGGGTGTCGAGGAGAGTTGAAGTCAAGTCAACTTTATGGTAAATGAGCTGTGACGCGGTTTGGCGGCAAGCAATCAGAATGTAGAAGTCCACCGCTTGAGAGGAGTCCAGAGAACACAGTCCTGTGAACTTTGGTTCCGATCACAGTTGTTCCCAAGGGTTTTAATATTACGGTCGCTGGATTTCCAACTATTTGCAAGCAATGTTTTTCTTACAGGAACATACATTAAAAAGTTACTGGTGAGTTACTGGTGTGCATCAATGTTATATATTTTTTTTTCTTTAAAAAAGCGGGAATCTCATGCGACAATACAAAACAGTATGCTTCAGAATATTTCAGGCATATGGACACATTGGATAATTAAGTGGAACAAAGCCACACCACATGCAACTTGATATTCCATAGTTAAATGAATTTTATAATAAGTGTGCAACATCTTCACGCTAGAAAGCATGTTTTATGTGAGAATTTAACTGATTTGCTGATATGCGGCAACGGCTCTTTTAAATACGAGATCAATGTAGCAAATTGTGACGCTCTCGCTGCCGGAGCTAAAGGCAGACAGTGTCATCGCCAGGGCGGCCAGAGAGACCTTTTGACGCTGTTGCTGCTTTCAGTGTGAACGTACAGTTATGCTGCACAAAAACTAACAATGCATCAAAGACAATGTTGTTACTAATCGTTTACATGTCCAAAACTGTGATAAAATTTTTAAAAATCCAGTCCACAGCTATTTTTTTAATGTTGAAAATAAGTAATTTTGTGGGGGGTTTTCTTCACTAAATCAGTGGCATCATAAAAATCCTGTAACTTTCTAAACAATTATATAGCTTTGATCAGGATGAGTTTGATTAACAGATTTATGCAAAAACAAATCTAATGCATATTTACAGCAGTTGTATCATTGTTTTTTTAAGTCAAAACATTTTCTCAAAATAAGTTTTGTCACCAAAACTCATTCTGCTAACTGAAACACAGAGAATGTTGTTTCCAAATTGAGACACAAAATCACCCCAGAGTGGATGAAAACATCCCCAACAGCACAAAAGGGATAATAACAATAATAATAACAACAACATTATTATTTTTTTTTAGCTAAATTAAAATAGTATTCTAAAATAATAACTTAAAAAATGATAATTTAACATTCAGGAAAAGTAGTTTATTGAAATTAGATTTTTATTGATATATATATATATATATATTGTTATTTCAATAATGTCCGTCATAAATGTTATTTGCTCACTGACAATGCATATTTAATGTCACTGAAAATGTAAATGTATAAAATTGCAAGTACTCTCATTAACACTCATCTCACTTAGCACCACTGACCTCCATTTTCACGCAACAAAGGTTAGAAATTAGCCACATTAACTCTGAAATTAGACACAAAGAAGGTTCTTCAAGAAAACAATGGCTCTCTATAAACTCATTCCCACCACATCTGAAGAGGCTTGCCGGTTCTCTTAATTACACAAAAGAAAATCTTTTTGTTCTGCTCTTTCATAAGTCCGTTAAAATAGCACTGAAAAAGTCATCCTGGTGTTTATGACGCAACTCTGCTTCAGGTGTTCAGATGCCAAAGTCAGTTTCTAGTGAAAAGCAGTTATTTAATATTGTTGGCTCATGTCGTTTTGTTGAATCAGTCTTGGTGTGAAATGGCCTTAAGAAGGAGCTTCCTGAAAGCAACACAAGCTCTCACAAACAGGCCTTTCACAACGATCTGACACGTGTGTGTAAGTGTGTGTGTGTGTGTGTGTGTTTGCAGCCGCTGATCTCAGGTCTTCTGTCGCACTTTACTTTCAGACACAAAGAGGTCAAAAATGAGGATTCAGAGCCCCGTCAGCAAATGCCGTCCACACACATGATGTGTCACTATCCCTGAAGCTCAAACACACACACGCTTGGCTTTATATACCTGCAGTCTCCAACATTATTAAAAGCACAAGCTTAGGAACATAAAATTTTAAAGAAAGTTAATACCAAAAATAATATTAAATACAATATGGATAACTGAAATAATGTTTTCAGTTTCACAGGCATACTGACCATGTATTCTTAATTCTGAACTATGTTTGCGAAACTAAATGGAACAGAGCAGAACGGAACTGAACTAAACTGAACCGAACTGGGGTGCATTTCCCAAAACCATCGTTAGCCAACTAAGGTCGCAGGTTCCATCGTTACAACCATAATTCGTTGATTTGCCGTTTCCCAAATCCATCATTCCAACGAACATTTGCAAACTGCATCGCAAACTTGAGCACTTGAAACTACACTTCTGGAGCTGTAGTTAGAAACTGGCTGTGTTCTATTCCCACTTCCTTCCTATGCCCTATTTATTTAGAACATTCTAACATTCAAAGTTGGAATTATTAAAAATTAAAAAGCATTAAGGTAATCTCTCTCAGGTGTAATTTGCTTTCAAAGTATTTTTACTGTTCAGTTTTAGCGATCTTCATGTTTACAATTGTGCCCCCTTCGCAGTGCATTTTCAAAACATTGATATCATTTTGAACATAGCCTCATGGCGAAAGCTATAGGTGAACTTATTTAAAATTTATGTTATGTCTCCAAAGCTTGTGAAAATAAAAACACAGCATACGTTAATTATTTTATTTATAGTGGGTTATTTAATAAGTATCTGTACTGTATATGACATGGGCCTGTTGGTTAGAACTTTCTGCTGTGGTTTGCATGTCAAATTGTAAAAGTAGACTTTTTTTTTTTTTAATAAATAAACAATATCCTACTTAATAATAATAATCATAATCATCATTATCATTTAATATTATTAATATTATTAAAGTAAATATATTTATAATAAATAGCCTCATTATTTATTCATTTATTTATTTATATGATTTATATATGAGATTAGAATAGTGTTAGCTTTTGTAAGTGATTATATGTTTTAGAATAGAAGATGTAATGTTCAACTTCTCAATAATATTAGTAAAGCAAACATAGGCCCTATATGTGCCATTTACATATATTTTTAATTAATATGGAAAGCAAGGGCATGTTTTTACCAAAACTAATATTGAATTTTATTTTAAATGCTTGTTTGTGTAAAACAATATAATTTGCACAAAGAAATGATGGGGTTGTTCTCTAAAGAAGTTACTTCACCCTGTTTAGAGCATCATTATGGGCGTTTTACGCTGTAACTAACGTGGTTCAAGCGATGGATCTGCAACAGAGAAACTACGGGTTTTGGAAAACACTCGTCACTACATAGTTCTTTTCCCAAACGATGCATCGTATTAGGATAGTTCAGCTGCGAGTTACGTCGTTGTTTGGGAAACGCACTCTTGAATGGAACTGAAACGAAACAGTAGCTTAGCTAAAATGAAACGAAACTGTAGCTTAGCTAAGTGAACAGAAACTGTAGCTTAGCTAACCAAAACTAGCTTAGTTAAACAAAACTGAAACTTAGCTAAATGAAACTAAAGCTAAACGAAACAAAGTTAAAAGAAATGAAACAAAGCTAAAGGAAAGAAACAGAACTGTAGCTAAGCTAAAATGAAACTAAATTGTAGCTTAGCTAAGTAAAATGAAACTGTAGCTTAGCTAAGTGAAAAGAAACACTAGCTTAGTGAAACGAAACTATCTTAGCTAAACAAAACAAACTTAGCTAAATGAAACAAAGTTAAATAAAATGAAAACTAAGCTAAAGGAAAGAAACAAAACTGTAGCTTAAATAAAATGTAACTAAAATGTAGCTTAGCTAAATGAAACTAAACTAGCTTAGCTAAACTAAACTGTTGTTTAGCTAAACGAAGCTAAACTGTAGCTTAGGTAAACAAAACTAAACTGTAGCTTAGGTAAATAAACCTAAACTGTAGCGTAGCCAAACAAAACTGTAGCTTAGCTAAACGAAACTAAACTATAGCTTAGCTAAACTAAACTGTAGCTTAGCTTAACTAAACTAAACTGTAGCTTAACTAAAGGAAACTAAACTGTTAGCTAAGCAAAACTAAACTGTTCGCTAATCGAAACTAAACTGTAGCTTAACTAAACAAAACTAAACTGTTAGCTAAGCGAAACTAAACTGTGAGTTAACTAAACAAAACTAAACTGTTAGCTAAGTGAAACTAAACTGTGAGTTAACTAAACAAAACTAAACTGTTAGCTAAGTGAAACTAAACTGTGAGTTAACTTAACAAAACTAAACTGTTAGCTAAGTGAAACTAAACTGTAGATTAGCTAAACGAAACTAAACTGTAGCTTAGCTAAACTAAACTGTAGCTAAATTAAATTTTACAATTAATCAAAAAAACATTAACTATAACATTATTTCTTCTTAACAGATTGTGGAGATAATAATTGCTTGATTGCTTGCACAAATTACCACTGGAAAAGTGTTGGACAGGTACCCAGGTACATTCTGTTACTATATACAGTCTAAAAAATTATTAATAAATATAAAAAATTATTTAAATAATTTACTAAACATATAGGGATAATAAAGAAAAACATAGAAATAAACCCAAGATACATATTAAATGTATAAATAAATAAACTTGCTGTAAGTAATAAATGTTTTATTAGTTAGAAAAATAGCAAAACTGACCAAAAGAGGTAAACTAGAACAGTAACTTTTAATGGGACAGATCTGTACCTTTTCAAGCTTACAAACACTAAAATAACTCTGAAACACACAACCAGCAGCGCTGAATAAAACAGTTGAATAAAGTCTCAATGTCGAACACACACACACACACACACACAGTCAGAGGCAGGAGTGTAGTGTGTGTGAGTCTGGAAACAGTCCTATCAGAGTCTGCCTCTGCTCTTGAATACTGAAAGGCTGCACGGCCGTGAAAATGTGGAGAACAGAGCAGGCAAACCTCCCACAGAGAGCCAGAACAAACCTTCAGAGGAAAACAAGCCCAAAGTAAAGCAGGACAGGCTTCCAGACACACAAGTTGTTCAGCTCTCTCACATACAGTACCATTAAACACTTGCTCTATCACTCCTTTGCCTGATCTTACTATATCTTAGTGTGACTGTACAGTATATCTTCATTATTATACTAGGAAACAAACAGTAAGTCTTGAAACCATTTAGAGGCATCTACAGTATGTGTTATGTAATAATAATTATAATAATAATTCCTTACATTTAAAGCTCTTTTCTGGACACTCAAAGTGCTTTACACAATTTTTTGGGGAAATCTCCTCATCCACCACCAGTGTACAGCATCCACCTGGATGATGTGACGGCAGCCATATTGCGCCAGACCGCACACCACACACCAGCTGATTGATAGAAAGGAGAATCCAATTATGATATGGCGAAGGGTTAGGAGGCCATGATGGACAGAGGCCAGTGAGCAAATTTGGCCAGGATGCCAGGGTTAAACCCCTGCTCTTTTTTGAAGGACATCCTGGGATTTTTAATGACCACAGAGAGTCAGGACCTCGGTTTAATGTCTCATCCGAAAGATGGCACTCACTGAGCAATATCAATATACTGGGGCGTTAGAACCCACACAGACCGCAGGTTGAGCTCTCCCTCAAATATTATCATACATGTGATAAAATATTAATATCTTAATTATGCAATACATTTAGTTTGGTTTTAGTTCAGAAAAATAAAAACTTACATTTTCTCCATACATTTCTCTCTTTTCGGCTTTAGTCCCTTTATTATTCCGGGGTCGCCACCGCAGAATGAACCGCCAACTTATCCAGCACACCCAAACATAATTTATAAAATGAAAATCATTTTTAAGAAGTACATTTTATTTTATTTTGAACTATAGTAACAGAAAAGGTCATTACAGTATGTGGAAAGTTGACTTTACTACCTTAAGTACGTCATTACTTGCCCAGAACATTTCAGTAAGTTTCTGTTACAACAAATAAAATGGTCATTTCAGGATATAAGAAATGTGTATTTTCTTTTCTTTTCTTTTCTTTTCTTTTCTTTTCTTTTCTTTTCTTTTCTTTTCTTTTCCTTTCCTTTCCTTTCCTTTCCTTTCCTTTCCTTTCCTTTCCTTTCCTTTCCTTTCCTTTCCTTTCCTTTCCTTTCCTTTCCTTTCCTTTCCTTTTTACAGAATAAATGTGTACTTGTACAATGTGAACTTGTTTACAGGACCAATACATAATAATGTTATATAAACATTTTTTTTTTATTATTATAAATGTGTAATCTATTAGTTAAATAATTAACAATTAAATATATTTTTGTATTTTATTTTTGATTTTATTTAACAGAACCACATGTACTTTTTTTTGGTAACACTTTATTCTGATGGTCCATTTGAGTATTAGTAGACTGTCTGCTTAATATCTGTTAATATGCTCCTTCACGGACATTAAACTGACTATAAGAAACTATGCAACTATATGTCAATTTACACTAACCCTAATCCCATCCCTTACCCCAACCTAACAGTCTACTTGTAATCTAATGAGAATTAGTTGGCATGTAAATGCAATGTAACCTAAATTCAACAAATGGACCATCAAAGTAAAGTGTGACCTGTTTATAAAAATACAAAAACAATACAAAGGAAATCCACTGGTATAAACACAGCAACCCCAGTCATGAATCAGAAATTAGAAATAAATCTATTAAAATTAATAAAAAACAAACAAATTGTGTATTTACCAATCAAAGCAATCATAAAATTTTAATGTAATTATCAGAGTATGATCAGTTGTTCCAATAAATGATTGGCATAGAACTAATCAGTTTTGAGGAAATCTAGAAAAGGTTGCCGTAGAGTGTGAAATTGGTGTTAAGATTTTGGTTCCAAGGAGTGTATTCAATTTTCAATTCAATTAGTTTATTTATATAGCGCTTTTTACAATGTAGATTGTGCCAAAGCACCTTAACATAGTTCTAGTAAAGTCCAGATTTCAGAGTTGAAGTTCAGTTTAGTTTAGTTAAGCTTGGTTTAAATTTCACTGCGTGTTCTCTCAAGCTAAATGACTTGATGCAATTGAAACATAGATGGAATTTTTCCAGTTTAAAAGTGTTCTTTTTTTTTTTTTGCAAGAGTTAGGCCCATCAAAAGGGGACGTTGCTGGGACTTTGAAAAAGTGTCTAATGTCTCAGAATAGCACCACATGTACTTGTTTACAGGACCAATATTAATCCTATGAACTTTAACTATAAATTATATGTTATTAAATTCTAAATGTTTAATCAATTAGTTATATAATTATTATTATATAAAATTTAACATATATTATTTTATTTCAATTTATTTTCTTTTTCTTTATCATCTTTTTCCAGAACAATTTGTACTTGGTGACTTGCTCAAGCACATTTCAGTCACACTTTACAACAAGGTTCTATTAGTTAGTGTAGTATTTACTGACATAAACTAAGAATCAACAATACTTGTACAGCATTGATTAATCACAATCAATAATCATAATTTTATTGTTGTTAACAAAGTTGAATAAATACTGTAGTAAATGTATTCTTCATTGTTTGTTCATGTTAGTAAATGCATTTACCAACAGTAACTACCAACATTTCTAATGCAAATTTTGTAGAAAACAAAATTCTTTTTCGTTTCATTTTATTTGCCAAATGTGTTAGAATCATGAATATATAGTCAATAAACCTGTAAATCTAAAGATATTATTTATTTACTTTATATTTGCAATTTGTAGTCATTTTCTTCCAAAGAGGCCATATTTTAATGCTTTAAAGTGGTATTAGTTCATTTATCATGTTATGATTTTTCACAGTCCTTCATAATGATTACCCATGTGTATAATTACTCGTTTAATTCCCAAGCTTTCCATCAATAATTATATCAATATCCGCAAAATTAGCCTCTCCAGTACTTGCTATCGGATTGAAAGAAAGGAGCATCTCGGGTCTGTAGTAACTCATCCTGTTGAATTTAGGGCTGAATGATATGATAAAAATCTAATTTCATTATACAAGTTATCTCATATCCAGATATTTATCACAATATAGTACCATTTCTGTAAATTCAGTTAGTTACTTATTGATATACATTGACCACATGTAAGGACTATTTCTTTATTAGTACTATATTCTCAAATTTAGTAAACATTGTACTTTAAAGACTGCAACTTTCTTACAATACTGTTATTCATGATTCCGTCTACATAGTAATGATGTGTTTATAATGCATTAGTATAAATAATGAAATGGTAATACTGTAAACGATGTATTTTGTGACACCATGAAACAAACGATTGACTTGAACGATGATTAATTTTATCCATACAATACATGTTATTCAATATGAGTTATTCAAGAACGCTTGACGTCATTGACCCTACTGTAATGCTGCGTTCACACCAGACGCAGAAGAAGCATCAAGTGGAGTGATTTACATGTTAAGTCAATGTAAAGACGCAAATAGACATCCTGCGGCGCGATACACGCGAATTAGTCGTTGCGAATGACGCGATTTGTGCGAATGAAGCAGCAAGAGTTGAGCATTTTAAGAGATTGATGCGTTTCGCACGAATCGATTAAGTTGAATAATCTGAACTTCATCGAACATTCATGCCACGTTAACCAATCATAAGCTTTGTCTAGTAGGGGCGTGATTATGATGTAGCGTCTGTTGTTGGTGTCCCAGGGGAAAAGCCTCCTGCCGACACTGACAACAGTTAATCAATCTAGGCTTGACTCAGGCAGAAGCACCACTGAAAGCTTCCATCATCCAGGTATAGTTTCTGTAGGTGTTTATGAACCCACAGATGCACCTCTGAATGGATCTAGTGGACTCCGATACGGCTCCAAACGTATCAACGCTGTTTTTCAGCCTTCATAAAAGCACATAAACATAGCTACTCTCTCAATAAAATCCATGTTAGCCATTTAGCACGAAGCTAAAAGAGCAAACAGAAGCTCCGCCCATGACGCGCTTGTTTTGAAGTGAATTTGACGCGCAAATGAATCGGATTTAATGCACGAATGAAGCAAGTAAACTCAATGTTCACGCGTCTGTTTATAAGAAGTTGTAACGTTACCGGTAATTTGCTGGTTATAATCGTTCACGATTATAACGCACTGGCGTAAGACGTCTACTCCAGCCAATCAAAACATTCAGACACATTCACATTCGTGCTGTTTATGAAAATAAAAGCCTTTGAATATCTTTCCAGACACATTTAGCTGCTAGATGTCAGATAACGTTTCTATGGTCCTTCTTAATGCCAACTGTGTAAAAAATATTGATAAAATGCTTATGATAAACCTGTTTGTTTACATCTCTGCTTCAGTTGCTTGACGCGTGTACACATAAAGTAGCCGGTGAGCGCCAGCACACACACATATTATGTACCAACATGCGAAAGTATTCCTTTATATGTTTTCATTGAAGTTGTTTACAATACTTATCATCCACAGAATTTGTAATGTCGTCAAATGTGTACACATTTAGCTGCAGGTTGCGCTTCTGCCATGCCGATATTTCTGGGGCAAAGCAGCTGCATGAATGCTAAAGCTTTAAATAAAAGTGAAACCATCAACAAAAGTCTGACCTCTGCTATGTTTTGAGCTCATTTCTGGTAAATGATATCAGAAATTACTTGTATTTTGGAATGGATGTGTGAATAGTCATTTTCAGAAAAAATCCATAACATCCTTGCCTGTGTGAACAGAGCTTTTTTTAATTTAATGGTAAAGTTGTTGCAGAAATTGTCCTGATATTTACTGGAATCACTGTGTGAAAGGGGCAGGTGACTCCGGTGTTTGGACTCCCCTTAATAGCGTACACTAAATACTGTACTGTAAATGAATACCCACGATCCTCAGTACATACAGGTGCTCATTCTTCAAAGAAGTGTCCCAGTCTTTGTCTTGTTTGCTTCATAGTTTTTCCCCTCTGGCAAAGTTACTTATTCCTGCTCGTTCATGCGTGTTCATCGCAGCCTGTCAGTGTCACATTAATCAAACGCTGTCATCATCAGAGTTTATTAGCATGTGAAAGGTCACCGTTGTGTCTGCTGCTAATTGCTGGTGCAGTAAACTGTTGATGGATGGGCTGAAGACTGCACAGACTCGTTGAGTTTACGGCCCACTGAGTTATATTTGAAGATGGTTTTGACCCCGGTGTTGGGTCAAGTCTCAAAACACACTTGCATCCAGTCAGTAAGGGGCATCTAAAGATGTAAAGATGGTGGAGATTAAAAAAAAAAAAAGGGGTGAGGTGTTGTTGAGTTATAGAGGAGTGTTTGTTTTATTGTTTTGGGGCTTTCAATCAACAACACTGTTTGGAAAAATAGTGAAATTTTTGCGTTCACTCTTTTCTATACTATTGAAACTTTTAGAGAAATGAATTTGCCAGCAGCTAGCTCTCTACAACTCTCACATGGTCGTCCATGGCTGCGCCTGGTCACTACCTAGATGGGAGACCACATGGGAAAGCTAGGTTGCTTCCGAAAGTCATGTTAGTGAGACCAGAAGGGGGCGTCTGTGTCGGTCCTAACTTCCCAGTATATTGATTGTGCCGTCATTCGTATGAGACGTTAAACTGAGGTCCTGACTCTCTGTGGTCGTTAAAAATCCCAGGATCTGCTTTGAAAAAGAACATGGATTTAACCCCAGTATCCTGGCCAAATTTGCTCTTCTTTCCACCAATCAGCTGGTGTGTTGTGCGGTCTGGCGTACGTCATCCATGTGGATTCTGCACACTGGTGGTGGATGAAAAATGTGTAAAGTGCTTTGAGTGTCCAGAAGAGCACTATTTAACTGTAAGGAATGATTATTATTATTATTATTATTATTATTATTATTATTATTATTGTTTTTTAATTTATTTATTTATTTATTTGTTTATTTATTTATTAAGTTTAGATTTGTGAAACGGAAGTTGCTGAGACTTACATTTCAGTAGTCGACGTACTGTCTAAAATAAAATATTAAGTAGTGGGTGGGGTTTTCTTTTTGCGCATCATTCCCTCATAGCAAATTAATGGTAAGAGGAGCGTGGTTAACAATATTATGGCTGAAGCCGTCAAACTGACCGTTTATCGATGCTGCTTATGGTAATGTTTTTTATCATTTGATGTAAAAGGACAAAAAATACCAAATGCAACAAGTTAACAAAAACCTGTAAGCAAACAAAAGTACATTTTAAAAGTACAATTGATGTTTCTGACTTTCTGTGACTGACTGTAAAGACCTATTTTTATTTTTTTTTGTAAGGACACTGGATCTTAATAAGGAAAACTGAAATAATTATGCTCCAAAAGCACTGGTGAGAAAAACTGTGGAAACCATCAGAGTATATTCAAATGACTTCCATTTATAAAGACTATTAAACATTATAAAAAACATTTATTTAAAACAATTATAACCTGTACATTTTATTGGGCTCTAGTGTGTTTTGGGATATATTACATTCGGATTTATTGGTTTTAATAGAATAGAAGGCAGATAGTAAACAGAAAAGACCACTAAAAGCCCACAGAACAAACAGTTTCTATTAAAACCAATATAATTTGTATTATAACCATCAAAACATTACAAAACTATAAGAACTTGTGGTAACACTTCATAATTTACTTCTTGATAATTCAAGATCCAATTATTACTAGTGGCCAATTGCCTGCCTATTTACCCTACTGACTGTTTATTAGTTATTAGTTTAGTCTTAGTTTCTCTTCAAGCAATCAGAGTGTATAATCAGAATTGGTGTAAACGACATAAAAGCACAGATCCATCCTGCAAAGTTTAGTCTTCTGTTGGTTCAATGGTGTGAAGGATATTTTTTGCCATACTTTGGGCTCTTCAGTGTGAGTTGATCATCATTTAAAGACCACAGTAAACCTAAGTATTGTTTCTTAGGTAAACCTAAGTATTGCCCATCTTAAGAGCTTCTTCCAGCATGGTTGTAATAGAGCCGTAGGTAACAACATGGAAACAGTGTGCATCCAATTGCTGGTGGTTTAATAAACAAACAGCAATACAATGTACATGCAGAGTCATAGTCATAAACAAAACAAGCAAACAAAGCAGAGTCCAAAATCTAAAGAAGCAGTGGTCAATAGGCAGGCAAAAGATCATAATTCAATTCAATTCATCTTTATTTGTATAGCGCTTATACAATGTAGATTGTGTCAAAGCAGCTTCACATAGAAGTTACAACAACAAGGCAAACACAACAAGGCAAACACAATAGTAAGGAAACACTCGGTAAGGCAGTGGAACTGGCAATAGTTCACAAAGAGAAGGACTAGACAGTGTATTTATATATGGTGGTAACAGAAAGTACCACCAAGGAAATGCACAGTTAATATTCTGGAGAGAGCTCCCTCTCTTGGTGAGATAAATGAGTATCTGCCTCATTAGTTACAATGTTAAAGTCCACGATAAAACAAAGTACTATGTTTAATTTGCTTGCGCACATTGTTTATCTTTAGGTAAAAGGTTTGCTTTAATAATCTTTGATTAAAGTCTGACCTTTTTCTTCTGTGTTTGGAATGGCATTCAAATTTGTCAGATTGGCAGCTTCCACCACAATATTATTAACCACGCCCCTCTTACAGTTAGTTTGTTATTAGGCAATGATGCACAGAAAGCCCCACCCCCTACTCAATATTCTGTTTCAGTTGGAAGTACATCAACATACTGAAAGTGTCTCAACAACTGCAAACTCTACTACAAACTATCCTAAAGGCAAATTCTAGCAAAATGGGTTTAAAAACGAATTGTTTGCATTAGTAATAAAAATGATGGCCCAAAAATTTGAACATTTTTCACAGTTTAAATCCAGTAAACAACAAATCTAGGAATAAAAAACAAAACAAAAAAACTACCACATCCTATTAATCAAACACTATCAGTGTGTTAGCATTTGAAAGGTCACCATCATGATGACTGCTAAATGCTAGTGCCCCGAACAGTCGATTTATCGGCCAATGAGCTAAAATATGACTGGACACCATGATGTACTGGATATTGATAAAGTCTTGACCCCATCAGCACATAAATAAAGCCAAATGGTCAGCAAAGCCAGCCGTATGGTAAAGGCTGCTCGTAATTGACAGCTTCAGCCACAATATTATTAACCACGCCCCTCTTACAGTTAGTTTGCTATGAGGAAATGATGCACAGAAAGCCCCACCCCCTAATCAATATTCTGTTTCAGTTGGACGGACATCAACATACTGAAATGGTCTCAAGGACTGCAATCTGTACTACAAACTATTCTGAAGGCAAATTCTAGCAAAATGGGTCTAAAAATGAACTGTTTGCATTATTAATAAAAATGATGGCCCAAAAATGTGGACATTTTTCACAGTTTAAATCCAGTAAACAACAAATCTAGGAGTAAAAAACAACAACAAAAAAAACTACCACATCCTATTAATCAAACACTGTCAGTGTGTTAGCATTTGAAAGGTCACCGTCATGATGACTGCTAAATGCTAGTGCCCCGAACAGTCAATTTATCGGCCAATGAGCTAAAATATGACTGGACGCCATGATGTACTGGATATTGATAAAGTCTTAACCCCATCAGCACATAAATAAAGCCAAATGGTCAGCAAAGCCAGCCATACGGTAAAGGCTGCTTGTATTTGACAGCTTCAGCCACAATATTATTAACCACGCCCCTCTTACAGTTAGTTTGCAATGAGGCAATGATGCACAGAAAGCCCCACCCCCTAATCAATATTCTGCTTCAGTTGGAAGTACATTAACATACTAAAATAGTCTCAGCAACTGCAATCTCTACTACAAACTATTCTGAAGGCAAATTCTAGCAAAACGGGTCTAAAAAAATGAACTGTGCATTATTAATAAAAATGATGAGTTAGTTTGCTATGAGGCAATGATGTGTGAAAAGAAAGCCCCACCCCCTGCTTAATATTCGGTTTCAGTTGGAAGTATATCAACATACTGAAATAAAGTCTCAAAAACTGCAAACTCTACAACAAACTATTCTAAGGGCAAATTCTAGCAAAATGGGTCTAAAAACGAACTGTTTGCATTAGATGATGGCCAAAAAATCTTGGAATAAAAACAAACTACCACATCCTATTAATCAAACACCATCAGTCTGTTAGCATGTGAAAGGTCACCGTCATGATGGCTGCTAATTGCTAGAGCACCGAGCAGTCGATTTATTGGCCAATGAGCTGAAATGTGACAGGACGTCATGATGTACTAGATATTGATAAAGTCTTGACCCCATCAGCACATAAATAAAGCCAAATGGTCTGTCGCATTCTGTCATACATCCTTATCAGCAAAGCCAGCCGTACGGTGAGGGCTGCGCGCGATTGAGATATATAGAGGCCTTAAAATAGCCCTTAAAGATGACAGCGCTGATAGAGCCACGCGCAAGATAAGCATGTGAGTTCATGTTGATCGATGGCAGGGAAATAAAGTGCAATCATCACGGAGAATGGAGACGAGATCCATGTGTGTGTGGTATACTGAGTCTGAGCCCCTGTCTGTCGGGAACGCTGGGGTCGACAATGTTGGCTCTGTGTTTACAATTGTAATATCGCTCCATTTCAACTCCTCCCAAAAGGTTTTTGAACAAATTTACTGGCCTCACGGACGAGCGCTGGATAAGCACCAACTGTCTCTTGGTAAATATCATTTCAGATGTATTTGTCAACCTTAAGCTCCCTCGTAGTCTGCTCTTTCCCTTGCCTAAATATTGACTAGCTATATTTGCTCAGCTGCTTTTGTAGTGGTGCAAACTTAAAGAAGGATCAATAATATTAATAATATTTAGGACTAATCTTAACCCTTGTGTGCTGTTGGGGATGTTTTAAATTAATTTGGCCACAACTTTCTCTGTTTTAGTAAATGGAATGATTTTTGGTGAGACATAATTTTGACATATTTTGGGAAAATGTTTTGAAAATGTTAAAATTTAACTACACTCTGGGCAAATTTACAACCCTTTTGTTATGTTTGTGGCTGTTTTTGTCCCATTTACTTCTATTATAATCATATTTTTAATTGCAAAGCCATGGCAACATATAATCATCCATTCTTGAACTGGCAATTCTTTGTATGGGAGTCGATTGTTCAAACAAGGAGGCTAAAGACCACAGCCTCTAGAGTTGTTAGAGCACCTTTTGAGGGCAGAAGAGTGAGGTTTACCTGCATAGCTCTTCGCTAGCTGGCCTCTGTTAGACTTACCCCCTAAACCTCATTCCTATCCCGGACAAGCTACCACTGCACCCAAACCAGTCTGAGCTGGGATCGATTTTTTTAGTATGGGAGTCGATTGCTTTAACAAAGATACTAAAAACCATGGCCTCTAGCATCTAGCATAGCACTTCGCTAGCTGGCCTCTGTTGTTGCTGGTTTTCCCTGTTGGATGGAGGTAAAATTAGTCATTTTTACTGTTGATCATCAGTTGCAGTGCAGAAACAACTTTTGGTGTTTGGTTAGGGTTAGAGACCTTTGCGCACTTATCTTGAAATGTTTGAAAATTAAAAATAAGCAGTTCAGCTCTCAGAACACAGTAAACATAGTAAGTTTATTTATGCATGCACACTATAAGTTGTTGTTTTACTCCATACAACTCCATATAAAAGTCTGATCAAATCTTTTAACCTTGTTTAAAGTTTGATAACTGTATAATTTGTCTTGCACTGTTTGTGTTATGAACACAAATACTTTACATTGTGCTGCTCGCCCACAATGAAATCGGTCCAAAATCCAGCTCAACATAAAGCCTTGTGCATGATGCTGATGTTTATCACTCATGCTTATCGACAGCGTTTTTTTTTTAGATGTCTTTTGACATTCATGCTCAAGTGATTTTCACTGGTGATGAGCAGAGTAAATGTGTGAAAACACTCCCTGACATAAGATGGCGCTTAATGAAAAACTGAATTGCTCCAGTACACAAGGTGGCGCTGTGAAACTTTATGCTTTTGACATTGCTTGTTGCACAGAAGTGTATTTTTCCCTTGTGTATTTGTGCCATAAGCTTTTCCACTTCTGTTTGACCTTCTCCACTGCAGCACACAAACACCCGGTCACAAATTTGTGATTAAAAAGTTACAAGCCATGAAAGAAAATCTGTCCACACTATTTGATCTGCAATTTCTGTGTGCTCAGTAAGACAATTAGGTGCTTGAGCGCCATCAACTCGCGTTCTACTGTAACAGCAACTTAAGCCATATAAAAAAAAAAATCTAATTTGTTAGCCAATCAATAGAACGAGCTCAAGGTGTTAGATTTTTTTTTATGCTGCTTTTGTACCTGGAGTTTTGCGCAACAGTGTGCGCACTAACATTAAAGTGTTTAGTCATTAAGTCATAAGCAATAGTGATTAATAGTGAATTGGCTTCAGAAATAAAACTAATAAGCTAACTAACAGACTGGTTCGTTCCACTGTGGTAACCCCAGATTAATAAAGGGACTAAGCCGAAAAGACAATTAATGAATGAAGAAGTTAATGTGAACAGATGTGTTCACAGTTCACATTAACTAATTAATTCATTCATTTTCTTTTCGGCTTAGTCCCTTTATTAATCTGGGGTCACCACAGTGGAATGAACTGCCATCTTATCCAGCATATGTTTTACGCAGTAGATGCCCTTCCAGCTGCAACCCATCACTGGGAAACACCCATATACACTCATTCACTCACATACACTATGAACAATTTGGCTTACCCAATTCACCTATAGCGCATGTCTTTGGACTTGTGGGGGAAACCGGAGCACCCGGAGGAAACCCACGCGAACACTTGCAAACTCCACACACAAATGCCAACTGCAACCAGCGACCTTCTTGCTATGAGGTGATTGTGCTACCCACTGTGCAACCATGCTGCCCCCACATTAACTCAACATTTTTCCAAAACAATTGCGATTCGTAATGGAATTATTAGAAATACCCATGATGCTTTGAACAGAATCCTATCAGTGTAGGCTTCTTAAATACATTATTTAATTGTTAAATTAGCATTTGTATGACAGAAATCAAAATACTTAGGCCCCGTTTACACTAATACGTTTTAGTTTTTAAACAGCGTTTTAGAATAAAAACGCTCCGCGTCCACACTAGCATTTCACCCAGCGTTTCTGAACAGCTCTCCGTCTACATTAAAACGGTGAAAACGCACATCACGTGACCACACGGCACACTCTTGGGCCTGCACTGCAGCGTCCTTTGAGCACATACCCATATGAGAGTTGTGCACGTCAGACTGTTCATCACGGATCTCCCGCTGGATCTAATCTCACTATATTTGTTAAACGTGATATTTAATTCATCTTGTTGTCTATATCTAACTACATATTCCCCGACTTTGGTCTTTTGAATCTATTACTTGTTCTCAGGTAACGTGTTTTGGCTGAGCGCAAATATAAGTTATGTTAATATCTTAATTAATGTAACCGCGGACACCGATTCTCCACATCTGACTGATTGCTTGTCTTTATTTTCTCTATTGTATAAACTTATTGTGCGTTTTACGTTTATAATAGTCATTATTAATTATTAAAACTGATATTCAATGAAAGAGATAGTGTATGTTTCGTATTTTCAATGAAAATGAAAGGAGTCAGTAATGTTATAGGCTCCGTTTTGTTATAAATATACATTAAGATATTATGCAGCTACACGACACCTGTCTGTTGTGTTATGTTGTTAATATCAAAATGAAAATAGGCAGTTCCTCACATCATGTTTTCATTTTATTGTTAAGAAAGTAAAACAGCATAGCCATGGTGATGTGAATGACTTTATAAAGTACACACTCGGGTGTTTGTTTTCCATATAAAACTTGCGAAGTCTGAACTTACAAGGAGAGAATGTAAGACTAAACTGTGTGAAGGCTACTTAATATTGAGGACAAAGCCCCAATCAGAGAAGCGAACATCTGCAGCCTTGCCTCCGTTTTCAGATGTCTCCATTTTCCCCCATCCACACTGACACGGAGCAGCAGCGTTTTAGAATGAAAACGGCCTCTCCAGCGTTTTCAAAACGCTCCGTTTTCAGGGCTCGAAAACTCTGGCGTAGTGTGGATGGATGGCGTAACGGTAGCAAAACTTTTGCGTTTTAAAACTAAAATGTATTAGTGTAAACAGGGCCTTAGTTTCATTACTAATAGACGGCTCGCTAAGTGTTGAATAACTAAAAAGGTCAATAAATAATAACAAGATCAGAAAATCGAATCCATTTGAAAGATTTTTTTCAACCAGCAAAGCACAAACAAAATGGTGCACTCCGTACTCAAATTCACTCACCTGTTTTCATCGACTCCTTCAAGTGGACTATATTAGTGGACTAATGTAGAGAATAGGGAATGAGGGTATAGGGGCTTGATTTCAGATACAGCACTAGCCTTCATGGCAGTGAGTTTTGCCTGCACATGCAACTTCAGTTCCCTTTAAAAATGTAAAAAGCTTGTTTGTGTGTTTGTCGTCTCAGCAGTGGTTGACAAGCTGTAATCAGCCTCAGGATTTGAGTCCCCGCAGGAGGCTTTTGTTGGTATTTGCATCAGGCAGTTAATGAAATGATCAACGAGAGAACAAAGAAACAAATAAATCAAAAGCCGAGCAGAAGAAAGGCCTTCAACAAGGCCTAAGAAAGCTGAGTCTTTGTGTATGCGCTATTGATGGCCAGCTGTTATAGATCGTCATCTCTTCACTCTGCTCTGGTCGATGCCATGCACGCCATCTAATATCCTCCTATTTTCTTCCGATGCCACATTTCGGAATTGTACCCGCAGGATTAAAGCCTTTGCTTAAGGCTTCCCGCTGACCACAGGACATAATGTCATTTTATTCCTGACTTGAATGTGTTCCCAGGGGGGTTGTACTGTCCTCTGCACCATATCAGGCTGGCTTAACTGGGCTTTGCCACATTTCTGTTTCCAACAGTGTCAGCTGAGCCACAAAGACCGAATGCTTGATCAATCGGAGTAATTATGGCTTAATTAGCGAACTTGTTCTAAACAGGGTGTTTCACAATAACCTGCCAATGTAGAAACCTCAAGACAAGCGTTTAATCGCAGAGACATGACTACACAATGACAAAACGCAGCACAGGTTTTCACCATCAGCCATGTTCATTATCTGTATTGACATCTCAGCGCAAAGCTGATTTAGTGACATTGTGTAAGTGATGTTTAAAGAGCTCCTATTATGGGTTTTTGAAAATGATCTTCCATGAAGTGTGTAACAAAGCTCGAAGTGAAATATCCAGCTAAGGCTTAAATCTGAAAGTGTGCCATGTTTAAAACTATTTATATGGAACTCAAGCCTCGCCAATTTGTTGTGCGCGCAGACCTGGGAAAATTGAAACCTCCAGCCCCGCCCACAAACACTGTAGCAAGAAAAAGAGAAAGACAAACATTGTAGCAGATCCCGGCTATCTCATGTCGCGAAGACGCTGTGCTCAGAAGTGTGAGGAAAAGTTAGTGTTATTATCCCTACCCAAAGAGGAGGCTGTGAAGAGTCAAAGGTTGAAGTTTATTTTTGCAAAAATACCTCAGCATTAAAGCCACAGCCTTATACTGTGTTCCCGTCATTTTTCTGTCAAGTGCTTCAGCAATCTACATGCTTGCAACGGAGGATTTATCAGCCGATTGTTATAGGAAGAATCAGAAAAGACTATTGATGTATGGGACTTTGTCAGAGCTTGACAAGAACTTTACAGTACGCAGTTCATGGATCAGTTCCTTCCTCCATTTCACAAGTGACCCAAGTATGATTAAAATACTTGCCTACTTGTTTTCTCTAGCTTGCAAAATGTGTATTTAATTGTGTTTTGTTACTTGTAACCACTTGACGGGGCTTGTACTGTATCTGGTTAACTCTTTATATTCTCATATCGTGTCTGAAACCACATAGAAAACGAGACATGTGTCGCTTTGTTTACGGATTTAAATGCGTGTTTGTGAGCTCGCGATCCTCTGCCGTTTGTCATTGCTATGGCCACTGTCAGCTGTTCCTACACACGTGCGGCAGTCAAGTTTTAAAATAGTTCAGCTTTTGCCGCTGTGTGGATTAATACAGAATGTGTGTCCTGGTTAAGAGTAGAGTAATATGCTGGTGCTTAACTGCATTGCATTTAATGCACTCCTGCATGGGGCTCACACATACACTCTGCACTCTGACTACTTAAAAGTTGTTGATAAGCCATGGTGGGCATTTCTCTCTGTCTCACGCTGAACACAGTCGACCAATCACAACAGACTGGGTCATCGGACCAATCAGCGCAGATTAACATCATGCTTAGGAGGGGTTTGGGAACAAATGAATTGCTGAACGAATCATATGGGAGTCATTGGAATAATTAGGTAAAAATAAATGCATATTATAAGACAATGAAAGTGTTTTTTGAATTTGCATGCATATCAGCCTGTTGTTGGAGACCCCAAAACCAAAATATGACATTTTTAATGCTCTTTAAACCTGTCTAGTTTGATGGCCAGTTGTAGAAAACTGGCAGAATACAAAATTTGTTAGACTTTAAGACTAAATTAATGAAGTTAAATCAGAGAAAAACATTTAATCAACGTATTGTTACGTTAACATTTTTTTTCAGAAAACTTATTTCTAAAAGTGTTGTTGACTTGATGTTTTTACCAGAAGTTTGTAACAGCAAAAGGAATCTACTGTATATATGGATAGAAAACAAAACTAGTTAATTTAGAAGCTAAGTTATGTGCAATAAAATGGGAAAAAGTATTAAACATATGAAGAAAGAGAGGTGTAAAAAGGCATGGAAAGTCCAGACAGTGTAAAGTTTAACTGCAGATTTGCACTTCATATTAATAAACGCATGAAGGAATTAGGTGGTACTAACAAAACCGAAAGCATTTAAGTGATTGGCTCACATGGCAGGTGCATGCATGGAGAAAAGCGCTGTTAAAGCTGGAGTATGCGATCACTGCAATAATAAACACTCGTGATTGCATGCATAAACTTTAAAGCTGCAGTAAGTGAGAAACGAAACAGGAAACACATCACCATTTGGTCATCTTACGGACACTGATGGTATGAGAAATGATTTTTTCTAATTATGACATATATTATGTCATATGCATCGACACACCAACAGAAACTCTGTTCACTCTGTTTCACTCTCAGGATGGCGCCGCGGATGGCTGCCTCGGTGTGGAGCTCTTCAGTGTTTGCACTATTTCTGTTAGTCTGTCCTGTTTTATGTTTATCAAACACGATCAGTTATACCAGGGATGAGCTGCTGAACATTCGGCAGTGCACACCAACTAATCACCAATTGGATTTTGATTTCTCTGGCGTTTTGCGGAACATTGTCATCGGCGGAGCAGCTGCTTTGTGGAAGAAATACAAGACCCGGCAGCGAGGAAAAAGAGCTGGCGCGCTTGTCAGGCTGAGACAGCGCGGCTTCAGAACAGCGCTGCCTAGCATCCATCTAGCGAATCTCCGCTCGCTTCCTAACAAAATGGACGAACTACTTCTGCTCTCACGCGAAAACAAGAACTTTAACAACTCTGCTGCGCTGTGTTTCACAGAAACCTGGCTGAACAAAGCCATTCCGGACAGCGCATTACACTTACCGGACTTTCAGCTGTACAGAGCAGATCGCGATACGGAGTCAACAGGCAAAACACGCGGTGGTGGGACATGCTTTTACATCAACAGGAAGTGGTGTACGGATGTAACTGTGTTAAAGAAGATGTGCTGTCCTGATGTGGAAGCGCTTCTCATTAACTGTAAGCCGTTTTATGCACCGCGGGAGTTCTCCTCGTTCATTCTTGTCTGTGTTTACATTCCACCACAAGCACACGTGAGGACTGCGTTACAACAGCTGTCTGATCTGATCACAGAGACTGAACAACGACACCCGGACTCTGCTTTTATCATTCTCTGTGACTTTAATCAGGCAAAACTCACACACGAGCTGCCTAAATTCAAACAGCACATCACATGCCCCACCAGAGACAATAACATTTTGGATCATTGCTACACCACAATAAAGGATGCATATCGCTCTGTCGCCAGAGCAGCTTTAGGACTCTCCGACCACTGCCTGGTTCATCTTATACCAACTTACAGGCAAAAACTTAAAACTACTAAGCCAGTATTAAGGACTGTTAAGAGATGGACCAACGACACAGAGCAGGTCTTACAAGCCTGTTTTGAATGCACTGATTGGAGTGTTTTTGAAGCTGCAGCCACCGACCTAGACGAGTTCACAGAGACTGTAACATCATACATCAGTTTCTGTGAGGAGTTATGCATCCCTACCAGAACCTACTTATCATTTAACAATGATAAACCATGGTTTACACCAAAACTTAGACAGCTTCGTCATGAAAAAGAGGATGCCTACAGGAGCGGGGACAGGATTTTATACAATCAGGCCAGAAACACACTGACAAAGGAGATTGGTGTGGCCAAGAAAAGCTATGCCAAAAAGCTGCAAAACCAGTTTTCTGCCAACGACCCTGCATCAGTATGGAAAGGCCTGAAAGACATCACAAATTATAAAACGCCATCCTCCAGTATCGACTGCAACAACCATCTTGCAAACGAGCTGAATATCTTCTATTGTAGATTTGACACCTCTGACCAGACACCTCACACCCACCCGGATCATCTCCCTACACAGCCATCAACACCTCCAGCCATCTCCCTCTCACCCCCTGCACTTC
>CAIGQZ010001492.1:22266134-22290020 GCA_903798205.1 Danio tinwini | reverse complement strand
GGCATCAGATCCTCAGTAAACAGCCATCAACACCTCCAGCCATCTCCTTCTCCACCCCGGCACTTCAGATCAGTGAAGATAATGTGCGTCAGATCTTCAGTAAACAGAGGAGACGAAAAGCACCAGGTCCAGATGGTGTTTCACCAGCCTGTCTGAAAACTTGTGCGGACCAACTGGCTCCCATTTTCACACAGATCTTCAACAGATCACTGGAACAGCGCAAAGTTCCATCCTGCTTCAAATGCTCCACCATCATCCCAATACCAAAGAAACCAAAGATCACAGGACTCAATGACTACAGACCTGTTGCCTTAACATCTGTGGCCATGAAGTCATTCGAAAGACTGGTGCTAGCTTATCTGAAGGACATCACTGGACCTTTGCTGGACCCCCTGCAGTTTGCCTATAGAGCAAACCGGTCTGTGGATGATGCAGTCAACATGGGACTGCATTATATCCTAGAACATCTGGACAAACCAGGGAACTACGCAAGGATACTGTTTGTGGACTTCAGTTCTGCCTTTAACACCATCGTCCCATCACTGCTCGAGAACAAACTGACCCAGCTGTCTGTCCCTAGCTCTGTCTGTCAATGGATCACCAGCTTTCTGACAGATAGACAACAGCTAGTCAGAATGGGCAAAATCACATCCGACAGCCGCACCATCAGCACTGGTGCCCCCCAGGGATGTGTTCTCTCCCCACTGCTCTTCTCCCTGTACACAAACGACTGCACTGCAAAAGACCCCTCCATTAAGCTCTTGAAGTTTGCGGATGACACTACTGTTATCGGCCTCATCCGGAACGGTGACGAGTCTGCATACAGACAGGAGGTGGAGCGGCTGGCTTTATGGTGCAGATACAACAACCTGGAGCTGAACACGCTCAAAACAGTGGAGATGATAGTGGACTTTAGGAGAAACCCCCCTGCACTCCCCCCACTCACCATCATGAACAGCACTGTGGCTGCAGTAGAGTCATTCAGGTTCCTGGGCACCACCATCTCTCAGGATCTGAAGTGGGACATTCACATAGACTCCATTGTAAAGAAAGCCCAGCAGAGACTGTACTTCCTTCGTCAGCTGAGAAAGTTCAACCTGCCACAGGAGCTGCTCGTACAGTTCTACTCAGCTGTCATCCAATCCATCCTCTGCACTTCAATCACCGTCTGGTTCAGCTCAGCTGCCAAAACCGACCTCCGTAGACTACAGCGAATAGTCCGGACTGCTGAACGAATCACTGGCACTACCCTTCCCACACTTCAAGAACTGTACTCTTCCAGAGTGAGTAAAAGGGCTCGTAAAATCACTCTGGACGCCTCACACCCAGCACACTACCTGTTCGAACTGTTACCGTCTGGTCGGCGCTACAGAGCACCAAGCACAAAAACAGCCAGACACAGGAAAAGTTTCTTTCCTCAGGCCATCTACCTCATGAACAGTTAAATATTCCCCTACTGTGCAATAAACGTGCAATACTTTCTCATACGCACTTGTACACAGCACCTTATAACCTGTATATTTACAACATATCTGTACATACATTCAACATCCAGATCTTTTTGACTAACTGCATCTCTGTTTAATGTTTATTGCCTTTTCTTTTCTTGTATTTAATTTTGTGTTGTCACTCGTCACTTTATGTACACTGAAAGCTTCTGTTGCCAAAACAAATTCCTTGTGTGTGTGAAGCACACTTGGCAATAAAACTGATTCTGATTCTGATTCTGATTCTTATAATTATGTGCAATATAAAAAGCAACTGTTAATTTTGTTGCATTGTGGTTGGTTATTAAGTGGGTCACACTTTATTTCGATGGTCCGTTTGTTGAATTTAAGTTACATTGCAACTAATTCTCAATAGATTATGCGAGAGATCTGCAGAGTGAATATCAACACCCTGAGGTATTAAGACATTTGTACTGCCTATTACATTACAAACCACAGTACAGGGCAAATTCTTTAGCAGGATAGCGCTCCTTCTCATTCTTCAGCCTTCAAATCAAAGATCCTGAAAGAAAAGAAGGTCAAGGTGCTCCAGGATTGGCCAGCCCAGTCACCAGATATGAACATTATTGAGCATGTCTGGGGTAAGATGGAGAAGTGATTGAAGATGAATCCAAAGAATCTTAATGAGCTCTGGGAGTCCTGCAAAAACGCTTTCTTTTCTCCATTCCATTTCAATAAGTTATTTAAGTCATTGCAGAGATGTATGGATGCAGTTTACCAAGTTCATTAGAGTCTTACACAATAATTCTTTTTCTACTGCAGCATGATTTTATATTCTATACTGTACATTATTTCTGTTAAATGACAAGACTTTTGTCTAAGCAAAGTCAGACCTTACTGTCCTAATTAAATAATTAAAAATCAAGGCATATCATATTTTATTTTGGTAAAATAAGCGTAATCTAGAGGCATTTGCCTTTCAAATAAGCCACTTCTGATACCAAATGATTAACTAGAGTTATTATTTGTTGAACTTGGATAGGCGACAGGACTTTTGTCAGGTAGTGTATATTGCGAAAAACTTGATTACTTGTCTCTTGACCTCTGCCTGCCCAAAAGGCATCAAAACATAACACAAAAAAATGGTGGGAAAAAAAACAAGTGAGCAACGTGATCAAGGCATGCAGAAAGCTCTGCTACAGCAGCTCTAGTGCTTTTCAGTTTAGATGAAGGCACTTTCCGATTTAATGAAAATTTAATAAACACATTTTTGCACTGGCTATAGGCCTTCATCGCGGCACTTTTTACGCATGCATTCTGCATTCCCTCTTTCTCTCTCGCCTGCTTTTTTCTTCTGAAAATAGATATTTGAGTGACTTTTTCATCATATTTGTGTTGGTCTCTGTAGAACGAGGAATAAATGATGAATACATCCATAGCATACATAATGGATCTCTCTCTCTCTCTCTCTCTCTCTCTCTCTATATATATATATATATATATAGATGTGGGTAGATGGATTGTATGAATCCGCGAGACAGGCAGTGATGTTAAGCTGGACAACTGAACAGATGCTCAGTAATTCTGCCTTGTTTGAACCTACAAAATCCTGGCAGCTCATAATCTAACAGCAGATAATGCTGCTCACCTTTGACCTTTATTGTGTTAAGAGTTGAGTGTCAATTCAATTATTGATGTCCATAGTAAGTTTTTTGTAAAAGCATCATGATAATGAAACAATTTTACCAATGGACATATTGCATATTCTGTATCTTCTGCACATATCCTAATCATATATGCTAGTGGAGCTGCAGAACAAATAATGTTTTTCAAATTATTTCGCTGTGATTTTTGTCCTTCAGCACTCTTAAAATTATTCTACGCTGAATACTAAGCGTGGCCTTTTTCCTTTTATGATACAAGTCATGGTTGAATTAGAGAATTTTTTAATGACTGTAATCTTGTGAATTTTCAGTTCAATTATCTGTAACTAACAGCATCGTACAGCAGTCCAAAAACACAGTGATGCAAATCATATTTTTATAATATAATAAAAAAATGATATAAAAGTGATTTACATTTAAACAGATCCTGTCCTGTGTTTTTATGTATTAAAATGTCTTAAATCTCAAAATCCAAATTTTCAGCCTTTAAAAGTCTTAAATATACTGAAATACTGTGTTTTAGGCCTTAAATCTTTTTTTAAATAGGTCTTAATTTTCCTTTGTTAATTTATAGCTACCCAATCTGGCCAACACCCTTACAATCACCAACAGTCTCTCTCAATAAAACTTTCAACTTTTTATTTAAAAAAGGTCATTTTACTCTATTTACCATATTAGTTCAATTACTTTCCTTACAATAACATTTGTTTAAAAGTGCTCCATGTATTTATTGCTGAAGACACTGAGCTGGACAGATTGTTGTGCATGGATTTAGTTTATTATAGTTTTTAAAACTTTTAAAACATTTTATTGTTATTATTTTAAAGAAAGTTTATGTTGGGAAGTTTATGTAGAGTTTGCTTGTTTTTACATAATATTTAAAATATTTCCTAAGAAATATCTAAAATATTAATTATTTTATTATTATTGTATAACTAAATGTAGTAAATTATATATATATTTTTTTGATAAAGCAAATAAAAAGTTTTTTTTCTTTAAAAGCTTAAAGTCTTAAGTTTAACTTGGTGAAACCTGCAGAAACCTGGTATCTACATCCTTATCTGACGTATGAAGAGTTCAGATGCACAAACCTGAATGTGCCATCTAAAAATGTGGGTCACACTTTATTTTGATGGTTCATTTGTTGAATTTAAGTTACATTGCATCTACTGTACTTGCCAACTAATTCTCATTAGATTATACATAGACTGTTAGGTTAGGGTAAGTGCAAGTTGACATGAACTTGCAAAGTTTCTTATACTCAGTTAAATGTCTGTTAAAGGAGCAGTATCAGCAGATATTAAGCAGACAGTCTACTAATACTCAAATGGACCATCAAAATAAAGTGTCACCAAAATGTTCTTCCAAAATTAGTATTTTTCTCAGGCTCTATGCATGTAGGTTCAGCAATCTCACTTTAAATGCAATGAAACCTATTAAAAGTGGTAACACTTTAGAAAAATTATCCATTAATTAATGTATTTGCTAACTTATATGAATAATCTTGTAAAGCATGTATTAATCATAGTTCAACATGAACTAATGTATTAAAAGCCAAAGTTGTGCTTGTTAAAAGTTAATGCACTGTAAGTTAAGATGAATTAAAATGATTTAACTTAAATAACATTAACTAATATTAACAAACATGAATAAATAACATAATGTATTACTAATAATTAGTAAATATATTAACTAAAGGACCATCATGTATAAGTGTTAGTAAACATTGCACTTGGAGGTTTAAGTATCTGAACTCTTTATATAGATTTACTAGTTGAGTCGCAGAAAAGATTTGCATGCAGGAAAAAAAGGCAGAGCACTGCACGTCTCTATATTATTCAGTTGTTTGTCGATATTAAGCTGTTTGGCTTCAGTCAGCATGTCTTACAAAGCAGGAGGCTCTGTTTCCCACGAGCTCTGCTGAAGAATCTCCTTAGGTACTGCTTATGTAATATCTCACTCTATAAACTGCTGCGGACTGAAAATGACTGTTAACCCCTCCTCTCTCCATCTCTTTTTATATCTCCATCTGTCTAGATGTTCAGCTTGAGAAGCTGGCAGAAAACAGCCTGGCGACTTGTTTTCAGAACTCAGCCAATTGCAGCAGGCGGCCTGGTGGGCTCGTCCAATCAGACGCAGGTGGCAACCAATCAGCAGGTATCTCTCACCAAAGCTGTAAGACCTGAACATTAGAGCTAAAGAGCTTCAGATCAATAAAGCTGAGAGAAACCTTGTCACATCAGATCTTACAAAATTATCCCAAAGAAACTAAATGGCATGAATAAGTCAGTCACCTTCATGAAAAATGAAAACGTGAATGGTTAAGCAGTCGTTTGAGGTCTCAGCACTGCAAATACTTCACTGCTCATGGGAAAAAAAGGCCTCTTCTGTTCTTTCTAAGAGTTTCACCTTTGTGCCGTGATCCCTTCTTTCTTCTTCTGCCTTCACTGCCAATGCCCAGGTGATATTTCAATTTCAATAATCTGTCTTTCTGTGATCTCTCTCACGTCACAATCTATAACGCAATCATTACCCAAGATAAAGCAACATTTGTCCCAGGTCTGTTTCTGGATTAAAACATGAAGGATCACAGCATTTATATTTCAATAAGTAGCAACTTTGTCCTAGATGTTTCTCCTAAAAATGACTTGGGAGACTCCAAATAAGCTATACAAAATATTAATAAATTAAAAGATTATGAAATAAGTACCACAGCGTTCAGCAGAAGATTTAAATTTAAAAAGTGTAACTTTTTATTATGGAATGCTAAATTAAAAGTTTTTTTGAGATAAAAAGTTGGTGCGCAGTGGGTAGCACGATCGCCTCACAGCAAGAAGGTCGCTGGTTCAAGCCTTGGCTGGGTCAGTTGGCATTTCTGTGTGGAGTTTGCATGTTCTCCCAGTGTTCGCGTGGGTTTCCTCCGGGTGCACTAGCTTCCCCCACAGTCCGAAGACATGTGGTATAGATGAATTGGGTAAGCTAAATTGTCCATAGTGTATGTGTGTGAATAAGTGTGTATGGGTGTTTCCTAGTGATGAGTTGCAGCTGGAAGGGCATCCGCTGCGGAAAACATATGCTGGATAAGTGTGGCGGTTCATTCCGTTGTAGCAACCCCTGATTAATAAAGGGACTAAGCTGAAAAGAAAATGAATGAGTGAATGGAACTTGAATAATGCTAGGTTGTAACATTAACATTGAGTGAAATATAGACAAATGCAAAGTCTGATTCATTTTTAAAATGAAATGTAGGACTTTAACCAAACTGTTTACCCAGCCTTGATTTAAAACAGCCCAGTATTTTTTATAGCCTTTAAATGGCTATATATATATATATATATATGTACAACCTTAGGAAAAAGTATTTTAGTTTATATCTTATAACTCTGACTTTTGTTTCCTTGCAAATGAAAGTTTAAATAATGTGTACAATTTCAGAATTGTGAGAAATAAACTTCATCAGTTAAACAGAAATATAAAGTCAGAATTCTAAAAAAGAATTGGCTTAATTTTTTTATGTTATTGTACTTTTATCAGTATATTATTATTTGTATTCATTTATATAATGAGGAATGTTTTTAATTACTTTTTTTAATTTACGTTTCAATCACAGAGCTTGCG
Organism: Danio tinwini; assembly: GCA_903798205.1. Classification (NCBI taxonomy): domain Eukaryota; kingdom Metazoa; phylum Chordata; class Actinopteri; order Cypriniformes; family Danionidae; genus Danio; species Danio tinwini. The sequence continues at coordinate 22,283,290 of CAIGQZ010001492.1, read as the reverse complement.
CTACGCGTACGCGCAACATTTTTTGAGAGGTGTGCATCAACATCGCCGACGGCCACGGCGAGGGGGTATACGTCCACGCGTAGGCTGCGCCGTAGCATACACGTGCGCTTGACGCAGAAGTGTAAATCTGTCTTTAGAGAGCCTTTCTTTTTGAATGAATCAAATACACTGTTTTTCACCAAGACAACTCGGGTGCTGAAATATAATTGGCTAAACTGGCATTGGGTGGGTTAAATGACCAAAACAAAGACAGACATTCCATCACAGAAAGCACATATTCAAAGCAGAATATCTGACTTTAGCACAGTTTTTTAGATAAACAAGAATGTTCACTTGGCATGTTTCTTAAATATTTGCAAACACATTATGGTATTTTTATGCTTTAGAAGAGTCAAAAACTAACATACAGCACCTTTAACCGCACTCCTCTTACCACTAGTTTGCTATGAGGGAATGATACACAAAAAGAAAGCCCGACCCTACTCTTCTGTTTCAGTTGAAAGTACATCAACATACTGAAATAAGTCTCAGTAATATCCGCTTCACTTGGACTTTTAAAATTGCGCATTGTTTTTGCAGTATTAGTTTTGTGTATGTAGACTCTATCTATCTCTCTCTCTCTCTCTCTCTCTCTCTCTCTGTGTGTGTGTGTGTGTGTGTGTGTGTGTGTATATGTGCACATGCATCTGTGCATGTCAAGCTACTGTAAAACTGTTCTGTTTTGATGTGCTAGCGCTCTGTTCTGTTCTGCTCGAATGGGCTTCTGAAATCAATTCCCACTCTTGATTGTAACCTGCCCCCTTTTATTTATGTAATTTTCTCTCTCTTTCTCTCCCTCACCCAGTCTGACAAAAGCTGATTGAAAAGTTGAACGCTTTCAGCTTGACATTTCCAAAGGATTCAGTCCAGTCCTGAACACTGCCACCTGCAGGTGCGTCTGATCCTAGCGCAGCTTTACAATTTGATTTATGTGCCTCTGTGTTGATTTAACGATCGGATTTGGTTAAAAAAAAAGGCAGCGTTTATAGGGCAGCATGAATCATCAGCCCAAGTCTGACAGTGTGCACCAATTTCATCCAATTTGCATTCGACAAGCATGTAAAGCAAGCAAATCAAATGTTACAGAGTTTTCCTTTTCATCTTGACAAAAGGAGTGTTGGTGGTTCGCTGAGGCAGAGCGTGTGTGTGTGTGTGTGTGTGTGTGTGTGTGTGTGTGTGTGTGTGCAGAGCAGAAGGAGTTGTACATCACGGCTGGTCGGTTCAGTAATCACAAAGCTCACAGACTCTTCCTGTCTGTCTCTCAAACACAAACGCACACTGAGAGAGAGAGAGAGAGAGAGAGAGTGAGAGAGAGAGAATGAAACACATACATAGAGAGAGAGAAGCAGAGAGAGATGCAGGAATTTGAGATTGTCCTTGTTGAGTTTTGTAACAGGTTTGGATCATCGGAAAGGAAGATTTCAGAGCATTTATAAGCAGGTTTAGATCGATTTTTAGAAATATTTTAGCAGGTTTAGGTTTAGATGATACAAAGCCATTTGTAATATGATATGATATATGATATGGATATGGGAAAAGCAAATCAAGGACATTTTCTTTGCTTATTCATTTAGTTTGTTTATTAGCTCCGGTTTCCCCCACAGTCCAAAGACATGCGCTATAGGTGAATTGGGTAGGCTAAATTGTCCGTAGTGTATGAGTGTGAATGAGTGTGTGTAAATGTTTCCCAGAGATGGGTTGCGGCTGGAAGGGCATCCGCTGCGTAAAAAACATGCTGGATAAGTTGGCGGTTCATTCCGCTATGGTGACCCCAGATTAATAAAGGGACTAAGCCGAAAAGAAAATGAATGAATGTTTGTTTATTAGTTGACAGAAAAACAACTGTAGTTATTATACACAAAAACAGAAAGCTGCATATATGCATGTTTATATTTTAACATGTCTCGATGCTTCATTAAAATAGTTGTTTTTATATATGGTGTAAAGAAAATTAGCACCAGACCCTGATTAACACTAATAACTGTAAGGAATGTGAAAGTGTTCTCTAATTTCGATCATTCATTCATTCATTCATTTTTTTTTTCAGCTTATTCCCTTTATTAATCTGTGGTCAACGCAGCAGAATGAACTGCTAACTTATCCAGCATATGTTTTACACAGCGAATGCCCTTCCAGTCGCAACTCATCACTGGGAAACACCCATACACACTCAATCACACACATACACTACGGCCAATTTAGCTTGCCTAATTTACCTATACCGCATGTCTTTGGACTTGTGGGGGAAACCGGAGCACCTGGAAGAAACCCACGCAAGCACGGGAAGAACATACAAACTCCACACAGAAATGCCAAATAACCCAGCGACCTTCTTGCTGTGAGGTGATAGTGCTACCCACTGCGCCACCGTGTCGCCCTAATTTCGATCAGTTTTCTTTTTTGTATATTTCAATATCGCTACTAGGCGTTGGCCACTATAAGTTTGTGACTGTATGATAACCTTGGTATGATAACCATTTTTAAATGTCTTAGTAAAAACAACATTTTTTTCCCATTAAACACAATATACAGTATTTCATTTGACATTTTTTCGATTTACAATTCACATTTATAATATTTTGGAACAGTAAGCATGTCAGGCTAAGTAATTAAAATAAATCATTGACTTCTGCTAGCTTCATTAGTTTGCATATACCTTAGGGACGATATAACAGAAGATTTTTGTGTATTTAATACTTTAACTTTTTCAAACCGCAGTAATCCTTGAAACTGGTTTTTGTTCCATGCCTAATCGCTACTATATTTTAGGTTTTTTACACAGTAGTCTGTTTTGCTCCTGTAGGAAAACTTCAAAAATATTTAAGAAGTGACCTTGAAATGCAGGAAATTGTAAGTTGTTCTGTAATTGTAATCTCCACTGTATACAATATATTCCTTCATTCATAAATTTTTTCTTGGCTTAGTCCCTTTATTATTCATGGGTCGCCACAATGGAATGAAATGCCAATTTATCCAGCATGTTTTATGCAGCGGATGCCCTTCCAGCTGCATCCCAACATTCATACACTCTCTTTCACACTCATACACTCTCTTTCACACTCATACACTACGGCCAATTTAGTTTATTCAATTCACCTATAGCGCATGTCTTTAGACTGTGGGGGAAAGCAGTGCACTCGAAGGAAACCCACGCCAACATGGGGAGTCCACACAGCAATGCCAACTGATCCAGTTGGGGCTCGATCCAGCGGCCTTCTTGCTGTGAGGCGACAGCGATACCCACAACGCCACTGTGCAGTATACAATATATGTAAATTAGAATTAGGTGCATTTCCATCAAGTTTTTAAAGTGGCTGACTGTAGTATTGGTAACCTAGTAAGCAAATATAATATGTATTTTTAAATATAATACGATCGCCTCACAGCAAAAAGGTCACTGGTTCGAGCCTCGGCCGGGTCAGTTCGAGTTCTGTGTGGAGTTTGCATGTTCTCCCCATGTTCCGCTGTGTAAAACATATGCTGGATAAATTGGCGGTTCATTCCGCTGTGGCGACCCCAGATTAATAAAGGAACTAAGCCGAAAAGAAAATGAATGAATGAATAAATGAATTAATAAATATAATACTACTGCATTTATGGATATATATGCAGGTAAAATAATTAAATATAATTGTACGTTATATTCAGTATATAAAAAAAATACAACGCAAAAGCTATTTTAATTTGTAATATTTTTTTAGGATTTGATGCTTATGAACAATATTTATAACAATAATAGTACTGTTAATATTTCTATTTTTATTATATATTATATATAATTTATTATTATATTTAGTTGTGTATATATAATTGTAATAATTTTATATTTAGTAAAGCAAAGAGACTTGTTTGTGTATAAAAGTAAAGCAAATGTATTTTAATGTACAAAAATGATAAATTATGAAAACATTGTACAAAAAACATATGATGCTATAATATAATGTACAAATGTGAAACATTGAACGGCATTTATGGTGTTTTTATGCTTAAAAAATTAAAATGAATAAATTATAATATAATATAATATAATATAATATAATATAATATAATATAATATAGTCTACAAGGTGGCTCAGTAGTGAGCACTGTTGCCTCACAGCAAGAAGGTCGCCGGTTTGAGTCCCGGCTGGGCCAGTTGGTGTTTCTGTGTAGAGTTTGCAAGTGTTGGCATGGGTTTCCAGTCCAAAGACATGCGCTATATGTGAAATGAATAAGCTAAATTAGCGAGAGTGAGGGTGTTTCCCAGTGCTGGGTTGTGGCTGGAAGGGCATCCGCTGTGTAAAAATATGCTGGATAAGTTGGCTGTTCATTGCACTGTGGTGACCCCTGCTAAATAAAGGGACTAAACCGAAGGAAAATGAAAAATATAATATAATATAATATAATATAATATAATATAATATAATATAATATGACTGTGTTTAGTTGTTTCCTCAGTGGTGTTTGATATTACTTCATTTTCAGTGTGTTTTCTTCTGCAGACAGATCAGAGCTAGCATGGCTGAGTCATAAAGTTCACAGATTAAATTTGTTTTCCAGCTGTACACAAGCAATATCCAACCACTTTCTGCTCGTAAACTTTTGCACCGTCGCGACATATTTCTCTTTGAGCGGGGCCGGCACAGATTGTTGATTTGCATTTCAATACGTTTGGCTCACGGCGCGCTTTTAAGTACACATTAGTGCTTGCTGTCAGTTCAAATGGCCCAGTCTTACATAAGTGAGCGACAGGCGACTGGACTTTCCATTATGCCGCTACAATCCACAAACTCTCAAGTCAGCTGAACTGCAATGTCAGCTCGGAGCTCAGTGAACACAATGAAACAACTGCCAGCTCTCCACACGCTATTACCAGCTCACGCCGCTCGGTAATGGAGGGAAGGAAAGCTTTACTGTCACCCTACAGCGGGCAATGCCAACACACTGAGGAATACAAGAGCAAAAAACTCCAGAGCCCACACTTATGATCTCTGCCTTGGTTTCAACTGAAACAAAGATGAAAAATGAGCCGCTGCCTTTCATTTTTAAGCTGAGTCAAATTAACATTACTTGTTACACGACTGTCTGGAATACTCTATTCTGATTGGTCAGTTATGACATTCCAAGGTATGTTTTTCTGAGATAACAGCAGCTAAGTAACATACGGGAAATTTAAATCAACTTGACTATAAATGAATCTACTTAATAATAATAATAATACATTTTATTTATAGTGCGTTTTTTTCAGACCGAAAGTGCTACAAGGCAAACAAAGCAGAACAATAAAAACAGTAACATCCAGATTTGTATGTATTTGCTTGTCTTGTTGCAGCAGTTTTTGACTGTTTGGCGCCATCTTGTGAATGAATCATACGTAGGATATTATGCTTTTCATGTGGTTTTGTTTCTGTCAGCTTTTCGTTTTTAACTGTTTGGCGCCATCTTGTGACTGAATAATAAGGAAGTTAGTGTATACTCCATCAGCTGTTTTCGTGATTGTCAGTGTAATTAAAGATTTATTAAACTATCATGGCTTAAAACAATGTTTTGTTTAATTTAGATGTTTTGTGGCAAGTAACTGTGTAATAAAGGGGATAAAGTACGTCAAGGACGGTTGTTTTGACAGAATAAAGCCCTTCGTTCTTACACAACAGCGTAATTAAAATGTGTATTTTAAGAAATATTTTGGAGCACACCTAACCCTAAACCTATTCACTTCTGAACAATATATATATAAGCAGCAGACAAGTGGAATCATGTGTGTTTCTTGCAAAAACAACCATATAAAAGCGACAAACAAGTTGTTGCATTTCTAGTCGCATGAAGCTACACTGTAAAAAAAAAAATACTGGGTTCCACACAATACCTTTATGTTGTCCCAACTCAAATCGACTAAGTTAACCTCATCATATTTACAATTTTAAATGTATTGAACATAAAACAAATAAGTTATCCCCTCCAAAAATTTACAAATTGTGTAATTTAAAAAAAGTAGTTTGAACAAGCAGCAAGTCATTTTATGAGTGCATACGATGTATTTATATGAAGAACGGGGTAATTTATGAGGTTTCAATTGCTGAAAAGATCTGGCTCCAACTCGCTGATATACTCTGATTAAAAAAGAAACTCCTCATATCAAATATGACCCAATATGTGATTCAATCATAATGATATGACGAAATTGCTAATGCCATCTTAAAATGACAAGAAAAGGGTACCTTGAGTGTCCTGACCAAGAATCAATGGGCCCTATCATACACCCGGCGCAATAAGTCGCAAAACGTGTATGTCGTGATTTGTTGCTATTTTTAGACCAGCGCAACAGTAATTTTCATGTTTTGTCTGTTGTTTAAATAGCAAATCCATTTGCGCCACTTTGTGGACTCATGGGTGTTCCAATCTAGAAAAGAGGTGTGTTAAGGCACATTGTTGGCACCTTGCTATTCTGAGAAACTGAAATATATTACACCATTGACCAACTAAAAGCTGGTCTAAAGTCCAGCGCAGAGCGAGTTAGTTATGCACCTATGCGGGTCCAAGTGCTTACACATTGCTTAATACACACAGGATATACAGCAATACACAAATATCTTTACATATGAAAAACAATTAAAGGATTAAAATGTAACAAAATTATTATTTAATACATGGTTATAAAAACCACTACCTCCATGCCTTCTTCACCTTGTGAGTATTTTTCAGTTTATTCATGACAATCTGCATTTGTATAATGTTATTATCATTAGCAGATTTCTGATATTTATTATATGCATATTTATATTTGCTTTAATAAAACCAAGTTTAGATTTGTCCACCTGTCAGGTTTTGGAGATATCACATGGGGCATAAGAATAGGACGTGTGTTTGGATATAACAATTTTTTTGACCACACTTCATTATTATTGGTAATTTCTTTGTTTGCTGGAAATTAGAACTAAATTAAGTTTAAAAACAAATCTTTGCTCAATGAAATTAAATATGGAGGCTAATGGATGTCGTCAGTGGAGTGCGTACAATACCAATACAATACAATAGGATTAAAGTAAAAAGTAAAGTAAAGAGAAAGTAAAAAGGTCGAATGGAAAAAAAAGGTTTCCTTCTAGTGAAGCATTTAATTTCTTCACTTACAAAGTCTGTCATGTAAATAGCAAATGTGGATTCAGACATGCCCTTAATGCTTTTGTGCCATGTGCTTTAGACTTTGTGCTTAGATTATTAAAGTAGAGCCCAATATGTGACCAGTCGGGAGTGAGATTGTGTTGATAATATGGGCTCCTCAAAGCAGAAAAATGCTTGAAAAATATGATAATATGGAAGTCCACTTCTATGCTATTAAAGTCGAGTCTATGTCGACTAGTTGCTGGTCATGTCATCAATAGTACGCAAGATGCAAATGTTTTCAACATCCCACAATTTATGTAAATAATTGACATTGACATAAGAAAAATAACATTTAAATTAATTTCAATAGTCCATGGGCAGTTTTATTCTGTGAACCTACCTTTGGGTGTAAAGCTGCCATGTACCACATGACCTGCACAAAGTGACTGGTTGACGTCAATCAAAAAGCATCATGGCAGAGCATTAAAACTGACCAGTTGACTAGTCTGTGCAACCCTTTGTCAAGACTAAGCATTACTACTGACAGACAGAGCTGTGATATAAAGAAAACACAATAGGCTGTTTTTATAAAAGGGGGAGGAGCCACTCTGTCCCACCCTTTCATCATGTTTCAGTTAAGATTACATCAAACATTGAATAAATGCAGCACTTCACAGGATTTTTAATGTAAGTGCAAGCAAAAATCGTCCAAGTGTGCACTGGCCCTTATATTGCATTCTTGCATTCACTTATTTGCAAACTCAAAGCATTCCAGTAGTGGTCTCAGCCGTGCTGTGCCTCAAACCCCTCTCTTCATCTCAGTGAATGTGATCTACTGAGGCTGTAAACGGGGTGTTGTGCTGTAGACGGTGGATGTGATCTTTAATACGGCTCAAGCTATCATTCCACGAAGTGCAGCAATAACTCTCAGTTGTGTTCAATGAGGAGAGATCAGTGAGCCTTTAAAAGACACCACTCTTTTATGTTATATTCATGCGGCCTGTTTTTTTTCTTCTCTCACTCTCCTCACAGGCCAGCTGTCTAAAAGCACCACTGTATAATTGATGTGTTTTTCAGGCACAGGCTGAGCGCAGACAGAGGCTATAAACCCCTCCACAACATGTTCCTCTACGCCTCCTCCTGCTCCTCCCAGATGGCCTCCTTCTCTCTCTCTCTCTCTCTCTCTCTCTCTCTCTCTCTCTCTCTCTCTCTCTCTCTCTCTCTCTCTCTCTCTCTCTCTCCTTCTTTCTCTCTTTCTCCTTCGTCTCTGCATGAGGACTAGAGGTTAAAGACTGAATGTGTGTGATCCTTAGGAGAGCTGAGTGATTTGTGGCATTTGACAAAAAGTTGGCAATTATTAGTATGTGTTTTTTACCTATTATAAAGTAAAAGAAAAAGTGAATGGGCAGTAAGTGTAGATTTCATGAGTGCTCATTAGTTTTTATTAATAACACTTAGACTAGTCCTTTGAAAAAAAATGCTTTTATTTTATTTCTATGTGTTTTATTAATGTGTGTGTAATATGGCTTTAATAATTTGATAATCAGTTGTAGTGAAAGCGGGGGACAGATAATTCAGATAATATTAACATTAATTTTAATATAAAAATAATGTTATACTTATTACATAATTATAATAATAATAATAAAAATAATAGTAATAATAATGATAATAGAAAATAATATTAATTACATTATTTGTAATATGAAATAATTACAAAAATTTAGCTAATAAAATGTTATTTTAATATAAAAATAATGTTATACTAATTACATAACAATAATAATAAAATAAAAATGACAATGAATTATAATAATATAAATAATAATAACAACAACAAAACAATATTTATAATATTAAATAATATGTATTTATACAAATTAAGCAAAAAAATAATATTATTTTTAATATAAAATAATTTTATACTAATTACATAACAATAATAATAATAACAACAGCAACAATATAATAATTATAACATTATTTGTAATATTAAACAATATTGAATTGCAAAAATTCAGCTAATAATATTAATTTTAATAAAAAATAATAACAAACTAATTACATAAATAATAACAACAATAATAATAATAATAATAATAATAATCATCATCATCATCATAAAATAAATAATAGCATTAATAATAATAATAATAATAATAACAACAATATAATAATAATATAATAACAACATTATTTGTAATATTAAATATGCAATTACAAAAAAACAGCTTAAACTAATATTACTTTAATATGAAAATAATGTTATACTGATTACGTAATAATAATAATAATAATAATATAATGAAAAAAACAATAAATAATAATAACAGTAATAATAATAATTATTATTATGATAAATTTTTGTAACATGATGAAAATAATAATAATATAAATGTAATAGCAATAGTAATAATAATGATAATTATAATAATTATAATAATAAAAACAATAATAAAAGAAATAACATTATTTGAAATTTTTAATATGCAATTGCAAAAATTAATTGCATTAATTTTAATTTTAAAAATAATGTACTAATTACATAATAAAATGAACAAAAACAACAACAACAACAATAATAATTATCAGATTTATTAGTAATATTACATGATATTATAACACAAATTCTGGTGGTAAGGCCTTAATCACTTCACATTATTAATAATTATATTATTGTTATCATATTATTATTTATCTATTTAATTGTTAATGTATATACTGTAGTAATAAAAGTAATGTAAACCTGTAAGCTTAGATTTATTATTATTGTTGTTGTTGTTGTTATTATTATTATTAATATTATTATTGTTATTATTATGTAATTTAATTATAGCCATTTTATTTATAATTCTAATTCTAATTTATAATGCAACTGTTTAACCATATTTTTGTTTTAACCACTTAACATCACTAACTGTATCCCACATAACACAAGGTTTTTATTTGAACACGTATTGCATAACATTTCTTACATAATAATTCTAATTATATATAATTACAACACTGACATTGGCTGATTGGCAGGTCGGCCACTGTAAGCGGATAGCAGACCTTTATTTCCAAAGCAATAATCCTGTGAAATGATAATATAATACTCTATTAAAAGTCGTCAGTCTGGAGTCTCCTTGGCCTGCCCTACACGCTAGATTACTGTAATCTCTCCTCACACACACTACACCTGCTTCTCTACACCTATTGGTCAGTGCGGTGGTAATGAGAGCAGGGACTAACGCCAGAAAATAATGTTTTTATGAGCGACAGCAGAGGTCGAGACGAGCTCGCTCCCGAGGGCATACAAATGGCTTCCTAATGAAGCTTGACATTGGTTATAGGTTATCAATGCGTGTGTGTGCGAGAGACAAGAGAGAAAACAGGTGCAAAGTGAATTTTATGTGCTCGCGAGTGCTATGAAAATGCTAACAACTAGAATTCATTGGCTCGTTGGTGTAAAATGTGGCAGGGTGATATGATAAATGGGACATATAAACATTTGACACTTTCTATGTTTAAGTGCTACAGTATAAACAGGTCCCCGATGCATGAACCAAACCAGAAAATAAAAAAAGGGAGGAAAAGGAAAACTTTGCTTGGGTATAAACATGTATTAAAACTAGCTGCTTGAAAATGGTTGGCTCCTTTAATGATTTAGAAATATATTATGTATTACCATCACCTTAAAGGTCTCGTGAAGTGCTTTGAAATGTGCATTTTATTAGATGTTCAACGTAGTCTCAAGTGGAAAATGAAGAGAGGGTGGGAAAGAGTAGCTCCACCCCCTTTTAAAAAACAGCCAATAGCATTTTGTATGTATGACAGTAAGAGTGGTTGAGCTCAAGCGCATCAAATGTGAAGCGTTTTAAAGGGGGCGGAGCATGTCAGATGTTAGAGCGCATTTGATTGGTCACGATTTGTTGAGAAACTCAAGTATGAGGTGACGTGGAAAGACATTGATGCATACTACAAGCTACAAGCTTTAAATGTTTGTTTTGTCACTTTTTAGTGTGCATTAGCTTATAGGCATCTTAAAAACTAACAATACAGATACTAACATCTAAAAAAATGTTATTTATATTCAAGGAACCTTTAGTCTGCATGTTTATATCTACAGTTCGCCATTTTAGTTCACTGTCGACTCCTGAAAGGACATTACGATTCATATCCAGAACAAGCATATTTTGAGAATGTGTTCGAAATCGCTTACTACTCGAGTAGGTACTACATTTATATTTGAATATTTTTTTTAATTGTAATTTTCTTAACCCTTTAAAGTCTAGTGCTATTTTGGGATTTCCGCCTGGATTTTGCCTACCTGAATTTAAAAGCTTCCCAAATCCACATGCAGAGGTGTAAATGCAAAGATTTGGTATAATTTTAAAGAAAACCCTTTGAATTTTCATAAAACACTATTGAAAGTATTTAAAATAACTGTATATGTTGTCTGTGTTATAATAAACACCTAAAAAAAGAGCCAATTTTTGTATATTTTTTTTATAAACTCAAATTTGAAGTTATACCTTTTAGGTTCTGTGTGGTCTATGTTGCTGTAAATAATTTTGGTGGTTCCTGCACATGTGTGTAATCAGAGGAAAAAAGAAAAATGTCTCTACCATAATCTATGCAAAAGTTATTGTATTCCAACTGATGAGAGGTGCTGTACCATTTTTTATGTATTTTCCACCTACCAAATTTTGAAAGCCTTCCATATCCAAATGCATTGCTATAAATGAAAAATTCAAGTGTCATTGAATAGAAAACCCTTTGAATTTACATAAGAAACTGCTGAAAGTAATAAATAATATTTTTATATTTTTTCAGTTTTATTATGAACAACTTCAATATTGGGCGATTTTTTTTTTCTAAAATGCTTTTTTGAAAGGGTGTAGTTTATCTGTTTAGAGATTTTAGCTTTTCCAGACAGTTCTGCTTGAAACCAGCAGAGGGCAGCAAACACTAGGAAAATTATTTTATCTTTATTATGTGAAATGGCCAAGCTATTGCAATTCAAGTGAATACTGGGAAAATAACTTTTTGATCATTCATATTAAATAGTACATATTTGCTTCTGCTTAGTTTTACATGATAATAACTATAGGAACATGAGTTTACATTACTTATTTTATCTCCTTTGCATTTTAGGCATCATAACATTACATTAAAATTAGTCAATGACTATAAGATATGAAAATAAACCAATGTTCATTACCCAGCTCGGGTATCCAGTATACTGTGTATTTAAGTGTAAATAACTTTTGTACAGTAAAATAAAAACCGAAGTGATGCATATGTGCATAAAATATAGCTTCTACACTCTCTAACGGAGCCACTTTCGGGGTGTTGCGCAACCCGCTGCCTTTAAAAATTAAAGGGGAAGTCGATGATGTCACCGGACCCGCCACCGGGTCCGCAGAGTTCGACTGGTTTTAAAAGCAGGGTTTGAAAATAAGCATGGCCCAATATTCGTGCAAATGTGGTCTTACAACCGAGAAGCAGCACGACTGACAAAAAAATAACTGTGTTCGCGCGAGCAGAAAGCAGGTAAATACCGAATGAGAGGATAATCACTCGCACGCTAAGATTATGTGATGCGCGCGACTTTTAAAAAGTGTGCGCACTCCCGTTTACTTGCGTGTAGGAACCTAGAGAAAGTGCAACTGGTGAGATCGGTTCCTTTTGAAATAGACTGGGCAAAGAGCGATGATCATGCACCCACAGTCCTGCTGCTTTCAAAAGCTCAAGATTTAAAAAAACACATTCTTTAGTAAGCAGCAGCGGTCACTGCTTTCATTTGAATTATTATTTGAACAGATTATTAACAGGCCTATATTAACTGTGCGCATGATCATTCTTTCATTATCAAATACGGTATGTTTCACCTGATTTCTTTTGCTTACAGTTATTTTTGTTAACATGGTTTAATTATATTTTTTACAATAACACTGCTTTAACAGGAGATTACTCCCCGTTTATGTGTAGTTAACTGGTGATCTGGGACTATTAGCCAGGACAGATTACGGTGCATTTATTAGATATATGACAATAATTCTTTTTTAAAATGTAATGTTTTTTAAAGAAAAGTTTTGTTGAATTAAAAAGTGCACCCATACAGCTATATTTTCCTTGTTTTGACACAAAAAAATTGTGGCTAAGAAATACTTATTTGGTTTAGTCAGAGATAAATTTGATAAATCCTTAATTTTAAGCCCTGAAAAGTCCTGTGAAATAAAAACTGATTGTATTGAGACACAACCCATTTGCTAATGCACACTGAGCAAGCTAATACACTATACAAACAAGAAGTTAAATGAATGAGAAGGCATGTGGACATAACACAACATCTAAATCAAGCCATTTTAGCATGTCAGTCAAATTAATGCATATAAAATATATTTTCCCAACAAGAAAAGTGTGGCTAGTGAAAATGGCGAGTGGCTAGTAATGTTGGAAATCTACTAGCCACAGTGGCCTGTGATCAAAAAAGTTAATGTAAAGCCCTGGTAGTATGAATGGAATTATATATAATTATTATACTAATTATATACCAGTTGCGTTGCTTCACTCCCACTCATGAATTGTCTCGCATGGCATCATGAGATACCGCAGTGTCCATTGTGTACTTCAGAATCTCGTCGAAAGTAGTCATCAGGGTTTATCTCGCATAGTGTTTTTTGAATACTATGAATTTAGACATACTACTCTGCTCACATACTGTTCTTAACATACTATATGTAGACACAGCAAATGTGTTGTTACGAATCTCCCGTTTCACCACATCCCAAAGGTGCTCTATTGGATTGAGATCAGGTGACTGTGGAGGCCATTTGAGTACAGTGAACTCATTGTCATGTTTAAGAAACTAGTCTGAGATGATTTGCGCTTTATGACATGGTACGCTTTATGACAAGCCCCCTGAGGTAAAGTAGGCAGGGAGGCAGTGGTTTTTATATTTATGTAGAAAATAATAACATTTTGTAACATTTTAATCCTTTATTCCTTTATTTATTTTTTTCATATGTGAAGATATTTGTGTATTGCTGTACGTCCTGTGTGTCTTAAGCAGTGTGTAAGCATTTGGACCCGCATAGGTGCACAACTAATGCTGAGTTCAGACTGCATGATTTTCAAAGTAGTCGTGTCACGGATGTTTTCACACTGCATGACTATCTGGGTTAGCGTTTTGTCGGTGCTGTGTTTACACTGTAGGATGGATCGACGACAGGAGAGTTCATACTGCATGACTTTAAAATATAGAATCACAGACAACTTTGTCCAAACTATGTCTCACAGCCAAACAAACGCGGGAAGTGACATGGAATCAAAGCGAGGTCACATAATATATCTTTCGTTATTAACTACATGGAAAAAGAAGGCTTTAGCAGCTTTAGAAACTAGTCAACTTTTTTTTACTTTTCGACCTGATTGTAATATTGGTCAGATGACACGTCAAACAGACACAGTGCTTGTGCCAAATTTACACAAGTTTTTCCTCCATTTCTTGGGTCCAAATAAACTGAAAATGAGCGATTTTAGCTTCTCCCCCAGCCTCCCGCTGGCCTGCAGGTACCCATAGTTGTGAATGCTGCTCTCTCATTGGCTGTAGGTGATCGCGGATGTTATTTTCAGTCAGAACACATTCACACGGCATGATTTGCATCTCCGACAGCTCCAGATATTTAGCATGCCAAATATCTCACGGGCATCGGCGACTTATCGGCGATTCTCTCATAACGCGTCCTTGATAGTTCATACTGTGTGATTGTCACTCGAGTGCACGAGCATCGATTTGCCTGTGATTTCAGGCATTTGTCGGTTATTTCTTAAAACCTGTTGGCAAGTCAAAATCAGGGCTAAAATCATGCAGTCTAAACTCAACATAATGCGCTCTGCACTGGACTTGAGACCAGCATTTAGTTGGTTAATAGCACAGTCTTTTTCAGTTCCTCAAAATAGCAATGGGCTATAACACACCTTCTTTTCAGACCAGCACACCCATAAATCCACAAAGTGGCGCAAATGGATTTGCTATTTAAACAATGTGGTTTACTATATATCTATATACCCATTTATTGCATGTACATAGTGCAAAATGTGAACATTACAGTTGCGCTGGTCTGAAAATAGCAACAAATCACATCATACACATCTTGCGCCTTATTGCGGCGGGTTTAGGATAGGGCCCAGGGTGATGGAAACCCAGTAATTGTCTGACTCTGGTTTGAACATGTAAGGCTTTAAATCCACCCACCAAATCCACAGCAGCTCATTTGCATTTAAAGGCACACACACAAAAACATTGTTTTTGTTCACACCCAAACAGGGCCAAATTTGACAAGCTATAATAATTGATCTTTGGGAAATTTTTAAGTTGAAACTTCACACATTCAGGAGACACCGGAGATTTATTTAGCATCTTATGAAAAGTGGCGAAAATAAGTCCTCTTTAATGGCTGATGAGTCGAACGCTTTGCAAGACAGTGTTGCTCCCAGGGGCATACAAATGGCTTCCTAATGAAGCTTGACATTGGTTATAGGTTATCAATGCGTGCGTGTGTGCAAGAGACAAGAGAGAACAAGAGAAAATAGGCACAAAGTGAATTTTATGTGTTATAAAATGATAACTACTTGAATTCATTGACTCGTTGGTGTAAAATGTGGCATGGTATTACATTAATGTACTTCTGTCTGCACCTGCTAACTGTCCTACTCTGGTTCCAGCACTATAAATATGGATAGCAAGCATGAATATTCCTCCCAAGTAATGAACTGTTTTACCGTGACTGACTATATGAATATGTATATGAATTGCTGTGGGGGGATGATATCACACAAGGTAATAGGTATCATGCCACAGGAAAAATAGGATATGAAATTTAAATCACTGCATTTTGTCTTTAAGATAACAGCAAAACTAAGGATTTGAATAGTAGTCTTTGGATATAAAATGCACTATTGGACAAATGTTTGCATAAATTCATTCATTTATTTGTATTTTTGCATTTATATTTATGCATTTAAATATTTTGACAGTATACTACTGTATGCCCACCCGAGCTGCATTTAATTTGTTTAATATGCAGAAAAATGTAATACTACACAATAAAATATAAAACTGTGTAGAATTATTTAGAAAAAAAATTTAATTTGAATAATATTAAAGGTAATTTATTCTTGTTATATTTGTTCTTTATTTAGATGTTGTTATTAATATTGTTAATGTTGTTATTATTATTATTATTATTGTTGTTGTTGTTGTTGTTGTTGTTAATTTGTATTTTAATTTTAATATATTTCAAAGGTAATTTATTCTTAAAATACTTTGTCATTATTTAATAATAATAATAATAATAAGAAGAAGAAGAAGAATTATCATCATCATCATCATCATTATTATTAATAATAATAAATAAAACTTTGTATAAATATTTATGAGTATTTAAATGTAATAAATTTCAAAGGGAATTTAAACTTTGAATAATTAAGTATTTAATTGTAGTATATTTATTGTAGTATATAATTGTAGGGAATTTATTTGCTATATTGTCATTTATTTAAATATTATTATTGTTGTTATTATTATTGTAGTTGTTGTTGTTATTATTGTTGTTATTATTAAATAACTTTGTAATTTAATTTTGATATTTAGCAAAGGTATTTTATTTTTTTATATTTTGCCATGTATTTAAATATTATTATTATTATTAATTATAATAATAATAATAATAATAATAATAATTAAAAAATTTACAATTCTTTATAACAGTTTTTAATTTTCATGTATTTCAAAAGTAATTTATTGTAATTTTTCCTTTATTATTATAATCTTTTTTAGAAAGATTTTTTTATTAATTAAAACAGTTTTTAAATTAAAGGTAATTTATTCATGTTATATTTTGTAAATTATTTACATATTATTATTATTATTATTATTAATAATAAAACTTTGTATTTAAATTTTCATATGGTAGACAGTGTCTGTACAATATGCATGTATGTGTGTGTGTGTGTGTGTGTGTGTGTGTGTGTGTGTGTGTGTGTGT
>CAIGQZ010001492.1:22243513-22266124 GCA_903798205.1 Danio tinwini | reverse complement strand
GACACCAACTCGCTTTATTGCTTCAGAGATGTCAGATCAGTAGTTTAAATGATGGACCAGTGGTTACTGTGCTCAATAAACCAATTAACATGTTGCAAATAATGATTATGTACAAGGCAAGCAGAATGGATGGTATTTAGTGTCACTAGCAATGCTTCCATCCACCTTTTTTAATACGTATTTTGGAGTATCGCGTAAATTGATTAATAGAAATGTCACGATGCTCATACATTTAGAAAATGCCAATAAAAAAGTAGAGTAGGACAAACTTTTTTTTTCAGATAATGAAAAATGTGCATTAACTACAAGGGAAACACATTTACCCAATAAATTTACCACACATTTACACATTTACCCAAAAAATAAAAACATTTTAACATTTGCATCACCTTAGCCCTATAATAAAAGTAACATGTTTCAAACGCCATCATGACCACCTTAAACTGCTATGACCTGTTTTTTTCCCTTTTCAGCTGGAACCCAAATCCTTTAAGGACAATGAGTGAAAAAAGCAAAAGAAAATGAGGTGACATAAACCTGTGCCTTTTCTTTCTCTCTCAGAAACTGTAATTAGAAAAGCCGATGTGACTAGCACTCTGAACTGAGGATCAGAGGACAGGGAGGAAAAAAAAACAACACATGAAAAGGAAGAACAAAGGCAGGAACAGAGAACAGCAGAGTGAGATGGACACTAGTAGAGTTTAAAGAGGAAAAGAGTCGAGGTACAAGAAGAAAAAAAAAGAGTGTGTGTGTGTGTGAGGGGGATATTTGAGAGACATGAGAAATGTGCTGGTAAGCTGTTTGTAAAGGTCTTCAGACGGAGGACCACGTCTCACTAAAGCAAGGACGCACGTCAAGGAGAAACACTTTTCGCTCTCGTGCTTAGAGGAAGATGCCCTTCAGGATCCTGGAATTTATCAAGCACAAAATCACACACACACACACACACACACACATGCATCATCACGCACAGACTACTAACTGATCTGAACAGGCTCAAAATAATGAGTAAGATGAAGGAAAACTGGCATAATCAGAAGACAGAGGACAGGTAAAGTGCATATTCACTTTAATTTTTTTGTTGTATTGTATTATAATGGGGGCGACTTGGTGGCTTAGTGGTTAGCACTGTCACCTCACAGCAAGAAGGTCACTGGTTCGAGTCCCGGCTGGGTCAGTTGGTGTTTCTGTGTGGAGTTTCTAAATTGGCTGTAGTGTTTATGTGTGAATGAGATTGTATAGTTCCAGTTCTGGGTTGCAGCTGGAAGGGCATCTGCTGTGTAAAACATATGCAGGATAAGTTGGCAGTTCATTCTGCTGTGGTGAGCCCTTTCGGACTAAGCCGAAGGGAAATTAATGTATTGTAATGTTGCTGGCCAGCTCCATTTATTAGTGTATGCAAACTGTGATCTTCCAGCAGGATAATCGTCCATGTCACAAAGCTCAAATAATGTCAAACAGAGATGATGACAGTAAGTTCAACGTTTTTTAGGTGTTAAGCCTCATTCACACTACGAGCGACTTACAGCAGCAAAGCGACAAGCGACCACTCATTTCAATGAAGAGTGAGAGACTTCTGGCGACCTCTGTCTGAGCGAGCGTAAGCGACCGTTGGCGACTAGGTGGGCATGTCGAGCAACACAACAAAGTTGAGAATCCTTCAACTTTATGCAAATGAAGAGCGACGTTCTTAAGCGACAGCCAGTAGGAACACCAGTAGAGCTCACGTGATCCTCACTCAGAGGCTGGTTGTATTCTCCGTGCTGCAGACCTAGGTCCTGCTCCCACCAACCTACCAACCAGAGCTACAAAGTTGGCGCTAGTGTGAATGAGGCATCAGTTTCAGTATGTTCTTTTTGAAAATAACTAAAAGCTTTAAAACCAAAACTGCAGTCTGTAGCATGATGATGCACTGAATCAGGTCTAATACTGCATGTAGTGGACATTGTAATGCCCATCCAACTGTGACGGTTGGGTAGGTGTAGACGTTAATTACTCTGAGGGTTTAGTTTAGAGTTGGTGTAGGTGTAGACCAGGGGTCACCAATCTCGGTCCTGGAGGGCCGGTGTCCCTGCAGGGTTTTGCTCCAACTTGCCTTAACACACCTGCCTGGATGTTTTAAGTATACCTAGTAAGACCTTGATAAGCTTGTTCAGGTGTGTTTCATTAGAGTTGGAGCTAAAATCTGCAGGACACCGGCCCTTCAGGAACAAGTTTGGTGACCCCTGGTTTAGACCTTAATAACACACAATGTAATGGATAATTTAATAATTAATATAACAATTTATCATTCCTAGCAGGTTGTGGTGAGGACACACTCTTTAAAACAGTAACAAAATTCACATTTAGAAGAAGCTTGCAATTTGTCACTTCCATCTGAATAGATTAACAATTTATTTGACGTCGCCTCATACTTAAGTTTCTAATCAAATCTTCTGACCAATCAAATGCTCCCTAGTATCTGACATGCCTCGTCCCCTTCAAGACAATTCTCATTTGTTTTCATTTAATGCACTTGAGTTCAACCACTCTCACTGGCAAAGCTGTGATAAAAACAAAATAACTACTGGCTTTTTTTTTTTTTAAAGAGGCAGAGCTACTCAATGTCTCACCATCTCTTCATGTTTAATATCGAATGAAAATGCACATTTCAGAGCACTTCAAGGCACCTTTAACTGTAGGATGTAGATGAAGAGGAGATTTATGTTATGAATTTGTAGAAGACCAACAAACCTGCAATAAATGCATGATGCTATCATGCCAATATCTAAACCAGGGGTGCCCAAACTCAGTGCTGGTGTCCTGCATAGTTTAGCTCCAACTTCCTTCAACATAATTGCCTGGAAGTTTCTAATATACCTAGAAAGAACTTGATTAGCCGATTCAGGTGTGTCTAATTGGGGTTGTAACTAGAGCTGCATCCGAAATCACATACTTCCTTACTATATAGTACACTAAAATTAGTATGCGAGCAGTATGTCCAAATTGATAGAATTCAAAAATCAGTATGCTAGAAGTACCCAGATGACTACTTCCGGCGAGATTCTGAAGTGCGCATCGGATGGACGCTACGCTATCAGATGATGCCCCGTAAAAGAATTCATAAATGGGAGAGAAGCAACGCAACTCACAGGCTAGTCACATCATGACAAAATGGCGGATGGAGTCTCAATTATACTGCTCACATTCATACTGTATAGAGCGTACTTATCTGATGGCTGAGTAGTATGTTTAAATTCAAATGTAGTACCTACTAAGTAGTACGCGATTTCAGACACAGCCAAAGAGTCTATTTAAACTAGGCTATTCGAACTGTGCTCAGTGCACATTTTTACCCGAGAGCTTTTCACATCTGGAAATGGTGAAATTCAGATTTGCCCCTCGTCTCCTTTTAAAAAAAAAGTTGCGGTTCCAGTTCGTGTTGATTGTCCTGTCTCTACTGATTTAGTAAGCAAGCGATCAGTGGTCTTTGTTTATTCAGATAGCAAAGTTAGTTTGTATTGTCATGTTTACAATACATTAATATGACTGCAATATTATAGACTAAAAGATCCGCTGTAAATGCTGCTCTACGAATGTAAACATGTAAAAACCGCAATCAACTTATTACCGTCGTGTAGAATTTTGGGTGCATTTTGTAACAGAATAGTCTATACACACACGGCTTTCTGACTCTACTTACCGAGTGCATCTAAGTTACAGAAAAATGCGGAGGGTTTTTTTTTTCTCCCATATGCCATGCGGTATCAAATACTCCATTAAAACCACACTCTTCCAGCAGTTCAATATCTCGTTTTTCACGAGGGACATGCAGGAAATGTTCCTGAAAAAAAGTGCAAAACTGCAGTTAAAGTCGACAAATAATTTGATTACTGATATCCATGTAAACACAGTCACTGTCTTTCTCCCCTGCGTCTGTGTTGTTTTGCCTCTGTAAAAATCAGCGTGTGCCCAAACGGAAACTCCCACTTTTGCAAAACCTTCCCTCTTTCCCTCCAATGACACTCCCACTTAAACAGAGCTGGACACACCCACTTTCCTGACTTTTTTCAAACTAGAGGTGTGAAAACACCCTGCTGAGACGGGGGTTTTGTGGCTCTTTAAGGGACTGTTTTATATGGCATTATTAATCATTCTTTCTTTTTTAATGAACGCAAACTGTCATAGTTCAGAAAAAACTTGAACCCCTTTGCTGCACATTAGCTGCACCTTCAACAAACCTCCTAATACATGCAGTACGATGACTTTTATGAAAATGTATAAGCGTGGATCTGTTCAGCAAAAGATTTGACTGTTTGTCACTGCATCCCAGACTACTCAAAATAATACAAAACAATGTAACTAAAGCAATCGCCATTGTACTGAGCGAGAGCGCTTCTCTTGCTGTTAAACTGAACAGTCATATCATCGATGATGTAAGCGTGCTCAGACTTTAAAGGTAAAATTGCAGTGTGAGTGTGGGCCGTTGGGGGCGAGGGGAGGGGGAAATCTCACCTGGCCACAGTTCAAGACAATCATGTCTAGTGTGAGTACACCCTAAACTCTGCAGGGCATCAACCCTCCAGGACCGAGTATGGTCACCCCTGATCAACGCCATAAAGAACTAAAGTAAACTAAAGCAGTTCTGAAGTCCAACCCAGTACTAGCAGAGTGAGCCTAATAAAGTGCCCGCTGAGTGTAAAATCAATTCATGGGTTTATTTGCATTTTCTGTACTACATCTCTCGCTGCAATTATGCGAAAGCGTGGAATTATAAGTGAATTAAAATTAAATGTGTTGAAAGAAAGGCCATACTGTAACTTACTGGTAAACTAAGGAGTAATTAAATCAGCTGAAATATTTAATAAACAAAACACACAAGGGATGGAAGGTGCGTAAAGCCTAATGAGTGGAAATCTCAAGTGCAGCTCTGAATGTTGATTTCACCACTGACCTCAAGCTATTTTAATACACTCTGCATGAGTTGGAAACTTATGGATTTACAGTGAATCACCATAACAAGGCCTGTATCAGTCAGAGAGCCTGTGGGAATGTTGCACTGTGAGATTTTATTAGACCAGTGAGGAGTTTTTTTTTATTGCGTCCACATAAATAGTTTCTTCCGCTGTGACACACATACACCTGCTAAAAATACACACTTAGAAGTTCACTTCTGTCGTTCTCTCTCTCTGTTCCCCAACACACACACACTAATCCGTGTGATTGAAGAGCTCTCAGAAAGGTAATTAAATTTGCCAATGATCCGCTGTGCTGGGTACACAAGCCTGCGTTCTGTGGAGAGGAACAGCGGAGCAGGACCTCAATAATAACGGCGAGCTCATTCATCAGCTCAGGCGGAAGATTCCCTCATATTTCACGACGGCTTTTTAAGACACTGCACGAGGCTGATCTATGTGGCCTGCACATTTAGAGAGCGCAGGGTTTGCTCTACAACAACAGACCCTCAGTGTAAACTGACACAATGGTTAGCGTTCTTGTTTGTTTTGTGTCTGCACATTTATGCTTTTCTGAATCGACCGTGAACATCTCCTTTGTAGCTCACTAAATGCATAGATTTAACTACATTTCACAGCTGTGTAAAATTAGCTTGCTGTAATTAAGTTTGCTAATAATAAACTGTGTTCCTAAACAATTAGCAACATAGCCTAAAGCAGGGGTGTCCAAACTTGGAGGGCCGGTGTCCTGCAAAGTTTAGTTCCAACCCCAATCAGACACACCTGGGCTAGCTAAACAAGCTCTTACTAGGCTTTCTAGAAACATCCTTGCAGGTGTGTTGAAACAAGTTGAAGCTAAAATTTGCAGGCCACCGGCCCTCCAGGACCAAGTTTGGACACCCCTGGCCTAAAGTGTCATGTTATGCTATTGCTCTTGTTAATCAGATGGCCAAGTGTGGTGTGATTTGTCGAAAGCATACTGCTTGTCAGAAACCAAGTGCTTATTACCATACTGTATCTGAATTGTAGTTCGTCCTTGGTAGCTATGTTGAAAAATGTAAAGTAAACGTATGTGCAAATCTGGAATATTGCTCAAAACATCATCATAGCTTAGCTGTGTAAAATTAGCTCTGCTTTAATTAAGTTTGCTAGTAACAAACTACGTTTCTAAACAATTAGCAGCATAGCCTGAAGTTCCCTATTATGCTATTGTAAAGGTTATCATTATTGTATCATTGTATCTGCGGCATCATTAATTCTCTCATAGTGTTTATTTGTTTGAGTCTCTAAACCTTTCTTAGACACTGCTTTTCTCTTATTGGTCAGATGGCCAAGTCTGTTGTGATTGGTCGAAAGCTTACAGCTTGCACTAGAAACCAAGTGCTCGTTACCATATCTGATTTTCAGCAGTCTTCAGTAGCTATGTTGAAAAATGTGAAGTACACATTCACAAAACTGGAATATTGCACAAAACATCTCCTTTGTAGCTCACCAAATGCATAGATTTAACTACATTTCACAGCTGTGCGGATTGGCTGTGCTGTAATCAAGTCTGCTAGTAACAAAACAATTTCTAAACTTTTAGCAGCATAGCCTGAAGTTCCCTATTATCCTATTGTAAAGGTTAACTAAACTTTTCCTCTAATATATACACTGCAGCGTCATTAATTCTCTCATAGTGTCTATTTGTTTGAGTCTCTAAACCAGGGGTGTCAAACTCCATTCCTGGAGGGCCGCAGCCCTGCACAGTTTAGTTCCAACCCTAATTAAACACACCTGATCAAACTAAATGAGTGCTTTAGGCTTGTTTGATACCTGAAGATAGGTGTGTTGAAGCAGGGCTGGAACAAAACTCTGCAGGGTTGCGGCCCTCTAGGAATTGAGTTTGACACCTCTGCTCTAAACCTTTCTTAGAAACTGCTTGCTCTTATTGGTCAGATGGCCGAGTCTGTTGTGATTGGTCGAAAGCTTACAGCTTGTGTCAGAAACCAAGTGCTCATTACCATATCTGAATTTCAGCTCATCCTCAGTAGCTATGTTGAAAAATGCAAGTAATTGTAAAGTAAATGTATGTGCAAATCTGGTATATTCTACAAAACACCTCCTTCGTAGCTCACCAAATGCAAAGATTTAACTACATTTCACAGCTGTGTAAGATTAGCTCTGCTGTAATTAAGTTTGCTAGTAATAAACTGTGTTCCTGAACAATTAGCAGCATAGCCTAAAGTGCCCTATTATGCTATTGCTCTTATTGGTCAGATGGCCAAGTCTGTTGTGATTGGTGGAAAGCTTACAGCTTACATTAGAAACCATGTGCTCATTACCATATCTGATTTTTAGCTCGTTTTCAGTAGCCATGTTAAAAAATGCGAAGTAAACGTATGCACAAAACTAGAATATTGCACAAAACATCTCCTTCATAGCTCACCAAATGCATAGATTTAACTACATTTCACAGCTGTGCAGATTAGCTGTGCTGTAATTAAATTTGCTAGTAACAAACTACGTTTCTAAACAATTAGCAGCGTAGTTTGAAGTGCCCTGCTATGCTATTGTAAAGGTTAACTGATTTTTCTTCTAATATATGCTCTGCGGCATCATTAATTCCCTCATAGTGTCTATTTATTTGAGTCTCTAAACTTTTCTTACAAACGGCTTACTTTTATTGGTCAGATGGCAGAGTCTGTTGTGATTGGTCGAAAGCTTACAACTTGCATAGGAAATCAAGTACTCATTACCGTATCTGAATTTCAGCTCATCCTCAGTAGCTATGTTTAAAAATGCGAGGTAAATGTATGTGCAAATCTGGTATATTCTACAAAACATCTCCATCATAGCTCACCAAATGCATATATTTAACTACATTTCACAGCTGTGTGAAATTAGCTCTGCTATAATTAAGTTTGCTAGTAATAAACTACATTTCTAAACAATCAACAGCTTAGCCTAAAGTGCCCTATTATGCTATTGTAAACAATAAATATGCGTTGTCATTAATTTTCTCATAGTGTTTATTTGTTTGAGTCTCTAAATTTTTCTTAGAGACTGCTTTGCTCTTATTGGTCAGATGGCCAAGTCTGGTGTGATTGATTGAAAGCTTGTGTCAGAAGCCAAGTGCTCATTACCATATCTGAATTTCAGCTCATCTTCAGTAGCTATGTTGAAAAATGCGAAGTAAACATACACGTGTTGCATAAAACATTTGCGAACAAAGCACTGTTTTTATCCAATGAGTTGAAGAGAACAAAATCGTCACTTCCTGATAAACTTGCCCCAAATATTAACAAGAAAAATGTCATTAGATGTGGTAGGAGATGCTACTGTGGGCCATGTTGTAGTTTTAGAATGACTAAAACAACACTTCAGGTATTTTACTATGTGGTTGGTCCACTGGTTTGTCCGATCATGCACATTTTTGCTATAACATGCTCTCTTAAAACAAAATCACATGACTTCTTTTTTTGATGCGCATGCTAGAATTTATTTGGTAAATGTGTTTCCATAGTAGTTTATGCACTTTTTTTTCTGATTGGATGAAATGTGTCACTCAAGTTTGCGTATATGTTTTTTTAACCCTTGTGTCCTGTTGGGGATGTTTTCATCCCCTCTGGGTTGATTTTGAGTCTTAATGTGGCCACAGCTTTCTCTGTGTTTCAACAAATGGAATTATTTTTGTGACAAATTTTACTTTGAAACATATTTTGGGAAAATGCTTTGAAAATGTTCAACAATACACTCTATACACAACAATATACTTTTTTGCTTCGTTGACTTCCATTATAATGACATTTTTTGATTGCAAAGACGTGACACCATATAAACATGCATTCTTAAATGTTGCTGTTTTTTTCCTGTTGCATAGAGGTCATATTTTGCACTTTTAGTGTTGATCATCAGTTGCACTGCAAAAAAAGCTTAATTCTTCTAATTAATTGATCTTTGCGCACTTATCTTGATCTCTCTGGGAAAATCAAAACAGCAGCTTAGCTCTCAGAACATAGTAAACATAGTAAATCTATGCACACACACTATCATCTGCTGTTTTCTCCATAGAATCCAAATAAAGGCCAGAAACATTTTTGCACAGGCCTATCTAAAGGGTTAATGCTGCCAACTGACGATCAACAGTAAAAATTATTAATTTCACCTCTTCCCAACAGCGTAGGCCACCAACATTCAAGAATGCATAAGTATATGCTGTCATGGCTTTGCAATCAAAAATGTCATTATAATGGAAGTCAATGGGGCAAAAACAGCCACAAACATAACGAAAGAGTAGCAAATATGAACAGTACACAAGGGATAAATACACATTCCAAAATTAATGTGCATTATTTTTTCAATAAGCATTTTCTTTGTTGAAGAAATAGATTTTCTGATTGATGACTGCTCCAGAATAGTTTGACATATATCCTTTTTATGGTTTCGGTATTTTTAATATTTAAATCAGTAATTAAATCTCTGAAATTATTTTGTACAAGACTAACAATGCAATATTCTATGTGATTTAAATGGTATCAATGACAGATTTACCTCATACGAGTCCTCATCTTTTAGATTAGCATGTGGATTTGCTTTTGAAACACAGAAAACAGCATCTTCTTGACTTCTCAACCACACAAAACAAACTCATCCATGCCTCAATATTTAAAACTACAGTCTTCAGTGTTCTGTGACGATGTTATTCAGAGAAAGCCAATGAAGACCTCAGACTGACCTTATGAAGGAAAAGAAGAAACTAAGAATAAAGAGTCTGATGGCTCATTTCTAACAGTGCACAATCACTTTCTTTCTTTTGGTAGATGATAACTATGATAATTGAATCTGTACAGACCTTTAGAACGGTAATAACTGAAATCGTATAATGGGGCACTTATCATTTTGTCACATTTTATGATCACACAAAAACCCACAATGCTGCTATTAGTTTTGATCCTCCAGCCTGGTGAAGCTGCTCAGTTGATTTAGCTCATCAGCTAAAGGCCCGTTCACATTAAAATAAATGCTCGGTTCAATAAACATTTTAATTGGAATGATTGGTGAACAATTATTTGAATGATAATTGCATCTGACATGTAATTATTATTATTATTATTATTATTTTTACAGAACGAGGCTTTAATCTCTTTTCTATTGCACAGAGGAAAGCTTGATATAATAAATGCTGTAATTAAAATGATCAACATTTGCATCTGACCGACACAAACACTAGCATGTCAGTGTGATGCCTTTTAGTCTCTTGTTCAACTATTTGTGCTTTTTTTAAAAGTAAACAACATATAATTAAATCTAATTTCACTGCATATAAAATAATGAGACAAACATCAAAATGTGTCTATGTAGTGTTAATAATAATAATAATAGTAATAATAATAGTAATATGCCACTCACGGTCACCGTACATAAGTGTAAGCTGAGAAAATAGTATATGTTATTCCTTCAATGCTATTGAAGGACTACTAAGACATTCTGAGCACGGGATGGTTTCTCCTGGAGTTCCTCACAGCTCTAAAACACATCTCTAGCATTTGTCCTACAGTAACCATGTGCTTTTCACCATAAACAATTCCTCTGCTTGTGATTTTCTTTCATATAACTTTGTCATGGTTGGTGTCATTTGACAGTTTATGACTTTGGCGTTGTAGTGATGAAATCAACTTACAATCTATTTACTATTGTTGAGTCATGGCCTGAGGAGAGTATGTTATGGCTCGTTTCCACTGACTGGTATGGTACGGGTCGGTATGGGTTGGTACGCTTTTATTGCCGTTTCCGCAGTTATGGCCCGTTTCCACTGAGTGGTACGGTACGGATCGGTTCGGTACGCTTTTATGGCCGTTTCCACTGTCAAAAGCGTACCGAACCGATCCGTACCGTACCACTTTTTCGGCACCCTTTCGAAAGGGTACCAAAGACGAGAAAGAGTACTAAAAGGTGAAGCTACACGCGCAGCTGAACGCTGATTGGTTTACAGAGATACATCACAATCTCGTGGAGTTAGCCAGAATCAAAACAATGGAGCCGCCATGTTTTTAATTGCACAGCCGAGACAACTATAGGCATATAATAACGATACATGGATGACCCGGGCTCAAAACAAACCTTGTCATTGTCTTGATGAACAACCACAAAGCCAAGAATCTGCCGTGTCCTGTTGTTGTTTTATAAGGCCGTCTAAAAGTGCGAGCGGTTTTTCGCTTTCTCCAGGGAGCCCGCGATCGCGTCTAGATTTGATATAACGAACTTCTTGAGCTAATAATAATGACGTGTGTGTGTGATTAATGAAGCGTCTTCGACATCTGATCCATTCAGAAAAAGAAAAGGACAAACGCGAGAGTGAAGCGCGGAAAAAGGGAGAAGCCCGACAGGATTACAAGGATTCCCGACAGGAGCAAATAGTTTCAGCAACCTGAATCATGAACAAACTGCCATGTTTATCATCGCCTTTTGGACTATTATGAACTCGGAATGATGGAATTACTCTCTAACAGAGGCTACATGTGCTGGTGAAGATTACAGACACAGATGAGAGGTTAGCTCTGACTGTGGGCTACTGTATATGTTGCGTGTTGTTTTTGAACTCAAATAAGGACTTAATGTATGCTGTGTGTAGTTTATGTGCAATTGGTAACATATTGGAGACTGTAAGGGTCTGTATGTGCTCATATATGTTGCATTTATTTATTTATTTTATATAATTGCAGACGTTACAGTAGGCTGTAACACTGTCATTGATCTGCAGTTATAATCAAATCATGTTCATAGAAATGTTAGTAATAAACATTTATAAACAAGTATTAATATGTTTAAAGCATCTGTTGTGTCAGATGAGCTTCTCATATAATGTGAACGACCTGTACAGCTTCACTGTAGACATTTATTCGAGTGAGAAATGAACACTGTCGTCGTCTTGATGAACAGCC
The DNA here is from genome assembly GCA_903798205.1 of Danio tinwini. NCBI lineage: Eukaryota > Metazoa > Chordata > Actinopteri > Cypriniformes > Danionidae > Danio > Danio tinwini. Next base: position 22,254,267 of record CAIGQZ010001492.1, on the reverse strand, counting down.
ACAAAGCCAAAAAAAAGAGCAGATTTTACCCTGTGCCCCATAGTTTTTCATGAGCCAGTCTGAAGCGCGAGCGCTTTTGCTTTTTTGCTTGCACAAGCCGCGCGTCTATATCTGAAATAACAAACTTCTTGAGCTGATGATAATAACTTTGACGTGCGCTTGATTATTGGCGTGCTTTTGAAACCTGATCCAGTCAGAAACTGACAAACGCGAGAGTGACGCGCCAAAAACAAAAGGAGAAGCCGGAAAAAAAGGAGCACATTATTTTTTCAGCAAACGTGAACAAACTGTTATGTTTAACTATTATCATCACCTTTTGGACGATTATGAACTCTGAATGATGGAATTACTTTCTAACAAGAGGCTACACGTGCTGCTGAAGATTAAAGACACATTTAATCATGAGAGGTTTGCACTGGCTGGGCTCTATTTCCTGCTGTTTTGAACCTTAATAAGGACTAAATGTATTCTGTATGTAGTTTTTCTGTTAGTGGTAACATATCGGAGACTGTAAGGGTCTATTTCTTCAAAATATCGTTTGTGTTCAACAGAAGAAAAATATGTATATGAGTCTAAAACCACTTGAGGGTGAGTAGATTAAATGCAATGGTTAAATGTTCATTTTTGGGTGAACTATCCCTTTAAGCAATGTGATATTTAAAAGTGACACACTAGCCCCTTTATAATCCCGAAGCTGACCCAGCTCCTTACCCGCCACATAAAACCACTCGTTCTTGTGTTTGCTCTGTAAATAAGTCATTATGGTAGAACTATCAGCATGTGTTTGGGGCTACAGATAATGGTCATGGCCTCAGAGCGAGTGCGTGTGTGTGTGAGGATGGTGTCACTAGCCAGCGCCGCCTGGACTCTAATAGAACGGCCCATTTAGCATTTATTAGCATGCATTAGCATTCATTAGCTCCATTTCCAACACTGATGGCAGTGGCGGGAAGTGCATCTAACAAGCCTTTATTCCAATGAGAGCGCAGGGTAAACGGATAATTGATTCTGAAAAAGGCTTTTCGACAAATCGTCGCAATAAATGAACTCTAAGTGAATCGGGCAGGTTGGAAAAGGTGCATAATGGGCTGGAGGAAAGCAAAAGATTGAGAGAGAGATTGAATTTTTGGCTCGGCTCATTTGGATGAATTTGGTTAAAGCTCAGCCAGATGTGGAATGCTTAGTTTATTATAATTTTCCTTCTTGGCATGGCTTGTGTAATTCAGAACGATGTTGGGTTTTTTTAGGAAGGTGCTGCCTAAGTGTCTATATATATATACATATACAAAAGTGGCGCAATTTGATTTACTATTTAAACAACGTGGCACAAAATGGGAAAATTAGGGTTGCGATGGTTTAAAAATAGCAACAATTAGGGTGCTTCATGTTTTTTTTAACTTGCTCATTTTTTCTCTATTACCTCTGCATCTATTCATATTCTGCTTTAGAATGATTTGCTTCTGAACATTAAATCAAACCCGAGTTGTTGTTTTTGTTTTATTCAACAGTGTTTATACTTTGTGAGCAAGTTTATTATTTTTTGTTCATACACTGAAATATGTTTTCAGTCTTTAGAAAGATCAAATATTAACATATATTGATGCCATTTATTTTGAGTATATAAAGATCCTCCATATTTTACTTATGCATACAAAATTTAACACAAGATGTCTTTCCATGATTATTAAATTATGCATAAGATAAAATTAATAAAATAAAGCAACATTTTTATAAGTAATTTCAAATGTAAGAAATAGAAAATATAGCTGTAATAAATAATCAATAGTGCATGTACTCAACACGTACTTAACAATTTAACCAAGTTAAACTATGCATAAAATAAAATAAAAAAAATTAAATAAAATAGCATTTAAAAAAATGTATAAAAAAAATTTAATTTAAGATAGTTATTTATTTAGTTAGTGTCTTTTTTATTTAATTTTATTGTATTTTATTTTTGCTCTAATTTAATTGAGTTTTATTCTCCATATTTTGTTTCTTCAATTTTTTTATACATTTTTTTAAATGCTATTTTATTTAATTTTTTTTATTTTATTTTATGCATAGTTTAACTTGGTTAAATTGTTAAGTACGTGTTGAGTACATGCACTATTGATTATTTATTACAGCTATATTTTCTATTTCTTACATTTGAAATTACTTATAAAAATGTTGCTTTATTTTATTAATTTTATCTTATGCATAATTTAATTTAGTTAAATTCTACATGTTGAGTACATGCACTGCTTTTTATTATTTACAACCATATTTTATTTGTCAAATTAATTCATTTTATTTTATTTTATTTATTTTTGTATTATTTGGTAGTTTACAATTAGATTACAAATATTGTCATCGTCCATAATATTAATTTAGGTGTTCTTTAAAACTGTTAATAAATAATTATTGAAATACTATTGTAGTTTTCATATTTTTAGTTTTTTTGTGTTTTTGTTTTAATTTCACTTTTATTTAAAGTTTTAATAATTTATGTCTACTTTTGTCTTTGTTAGTTCAATCATTCATTCATTCATTTATTCATTTTTTTATGTTTTTACTCTTTGTTTTCTAGTTTAGTTAAGTTGTTTGTTTTGTTTTGTTTTAGTTTAGTTTAAGATAGTTATTTATTTATTTTTTTTTTTTTTTATTTATTTTTTTTTGTTTCTTGCAGACAACAAAAACGATTAACCTTGGTAAAGAAGACCAGAAATCAAGTAAACGTATAAAACAAACAGAGTTCAAGTTGCCTTTTAAAGTGAAGTTGTAGCTTCACCAAGACCACCAACACAAGGTTGAGTGAACAGCGCAGTTGTGTGTGGGTGACCAAACATTTAACATCGTATTTTTTAGCAAATTTCCACTCAAGTTTACATAAGAGCTTCTCACTAGTCCAGCGTGGGCACTGAAAGCCCTTTATCAGCCCGAGATTTGGACAATTCAGTGTCATGATCCAAACATGACAGTTTTGTCACTTCCTGCGAGCGCATTAACAGATGGGAAGGTGTAAAAGACGTGAGTGGATCTCACAAAACACATCTGAGTCACAGCAGAGAGAGAATAACGGAGAAAGGATCCGTCTCTTTATTAGATTACAATTACATCAAATTGCGAGTGCGAGCAGATAAGAGCAAGAAAAGAGCCCAAATGAACGAAACGCTCATGCAGAGTGAGCTGAGAGATAAATGATAGTGAATAGTGAAACAAAGAATGAACGATATCCTGGAGGGGTCATGAAACAACCAAGAAACGTCACTTCACCAATCGTTTCGCAGTTGATTGACTGTCAGCCTTTCTTGTTGTCCCCAAAAAAGTGGCAAACTGGAGACTTCAATGGCTTTTGTTAAATTACGCTTTGATCGTAACGATGAGTCACACACAATGAGAAAAGCGATAAACAGCGGCTGACTAAAGCACTGACAGTGGGCTGGCGAGTTTGGACTGTTTTATTCAGCCTTTCCTCCGTTTTATTCTTCCCTTGTCTTATTACAGTGAGCACAATAAGAGTTTCCAGCCTCCCTCCCACTTTCTGGGCTCTATGAATATCTCTGCGCTCCATCTCTCTCTCTCTCTCTATGCAATCTTGGCATAATTCAGACATAACAAATGCCAACTTGTACCTCCAGTCTCTTTCATAACTTGCTTGTCTTTCACTGCGCTATTAAGCTGTCACTTTCTTTTTATTTGGCTGCCGACGTCAGTTTTCTGCCTGTTTGCATTTATATTTATGCGTGCGGATGAACTTGATAGCCTATCCGGATGGAGCGACACAAAGCAAAGATGACATTGATTTAATTGCTAGCGATACCCGTCCGGCTAAACTTGTGTTACTGAATTACATGCGCTCTAGGTCGGCGTGTCCCTGTATGCTGATTAACTTACTTTAATTAGAATTATAATCAAAGCACTTGTGCGTGAAACACAAGCTGGATTCGGAGATGGGGACAGATATTGATCCATCAGCTTACATGTTGTGTACCAATACTGTATATCACTTTACTGTTTCTTTTCCTATAGTGGACGTAAAGGTGCTGTATGTAAGATTTTGACTCTTCTAAAGCATAAAAATACCATAATATGTTTGCAGATATTTAAGAAACATGCCAAGTGAACATTCTTGTTTATCTGAAAAACAATGCTGAAGTCAGATATTCTGCTTTGAAAATGTGTTTTCCATGCTGGAACGGCTGTCTTTGTTTTTGTCCCTTTAACCCGCCCAATGGCAGCTTAAATCCAGGTTATAGCCAAGCCAATCCAGCCCGATCACACAAGTAGTGTTGTCAAAAGTATCAAGTTCAGTACCAGCCAGTACTAAACTTTAAAAAATGTAAATTTCCCACTAGCATTTGAGCTCTCTACATGTTCTCGAACACAACTAATAGGCCATTGTGTTCACGTGCTCAACAGAAAAGACTGGCAATGAAGGTCATCGGTTCACCACTCTTTACCGCATTTCACCAAGTGCAAACACAGATCAGTTCTGAATTTGTTCCTTTTGACAACACTATTCACAAGGAAACATAATTATTTTTTATTGTAAGAAAAGTGCTAATTCCTGCAAATTTATACGATTTAATTCGCATAAAAACATACAATCTTAAATAGAGGCGTGTCCCCAAACCCTACCCCTAACCCTTTTCCTCTATGGAAAATGAGCAATCATACTAAAATGTATAAATATGAATGTGCAAATACATATGAATTAGCCACTAAATAAAAAGGTTAAGTTTGCTGTGTCTGCACAATTGACATGATATTGTGTTGGCCAATCACATAGCTGCAGCTCAATGCATTAAGACTCACCAAGCACCAAATGTGAGTATAAATCAGCATTGGCGAGTACAGTGCATCCAGAAAGTATTCATAGCGCTTCAATTTTACCACATTTTTTATGTTACAGCCTTATTCCAAAATGGATTAAATTCATTTATTTTTTTTTAATTCTACACACAATACCCCATAATGACAATGTGAAAAAAGATTTGTTGATATGGTTGCAAAAAAAAAAAAAAAAACCCTGAAACATCACATGTACATAAGTATTCACAGCCTTTGCTGTGAAGCTCTAACTTGAGCTCAGGGACATTCTGTTTCCTCTGATCATTCTTGAGATGTTTCAGCAGCTTCACTGGAGTTCACCTGTGGTAAATTCATTAGATTGGACATGATTTGAAAAGGCATACACCTGTCTATATAAGGTCCCAGGGTTGACAGTGCATGTCAAAGCGCAAACCAAGCATGAAGACAAAGGAATTGTCTGTAGACAATGTATGCCACAGCCATATCACCCTGCAGCCCAAGACTGGTTACTCACTGAAGCTAAGCAGGGCTGAGCCTGGTCAGTACCTGGATGGGAGACCACATGGGAAAACTAGGTTGCTGTTGGAAGTGGTGTTATAGAGGCCAGCAGGGGGTGCTCAACCTGTGATCTGTGTGAGTCCTGCTGCCCCAGTCCTACTGCCCCAGTAAAAGTGAAGGGCATACTATACTGTCAGTACATGCCGACTTTTGGATGAGCCGCTAAACCGAGGTCCTGACTTTCTGTCGTCATTAAAAATCCCATGGCACTTCTCGTAAAAGAGTAGGGGTGTAACCCCGGTCTCCTGGCCAAAGTCTCTCAATCGGCACTTTCCCATCATGGCCTCCTAATATCCCCATCCACCGAATTGGCTCTATCACTGTCTCTTCACTCCACCAATAGCAGGTGTGTGGTGAGCACACTGGCCCCGTTGTCCTGTGGCTGCCGTTGCATCATCCAAGTGGATGCTACACACTGGTGGTGGTGCGGAGGGACCCCCCTCATGATTGTGAAGCGCTTTGGGTGTATGGCCATACACAATAAATGCGCTATATAAATACACATTACATTACCAAAGGAGCATCAACAAAGTATTGAGCAAAGGCTGTGAATACTTATGTAGAAGGGATTTTTCAGGTTTTTTATTTTTAACAAATTTGCAACTATTTAAAAAACATATTTTTTCACATTGTCATTATGGGGTATTGTGTGTAGAATTTTGAGAAAATAAATGAATTTAATCCATTTTGGAATAAGGCTGTAACATACTGTATAAAAAATGTGGAAAAAGTGAAGCGCTACTGTATGAATTTTTTTCAGATGCACTGTATCAATCGCCAGTCTGCTATTAAAAAATGACGAATTACCACAAAACAATGTAGTAAGAACTACAGCTGTTTTTTTTTTGTTGTTTTTTTATTAAAGGAGACTCAGTTTCTTTTGTAGGTGAATCAAATCTTTTCTAAAAACGAGTTCATCGTGATTGGCTGTTCTGTTATCAATGTTATCAATAATGAGTATATCAGATCAAATAGATCAGATAGATTTGGTAATCGAGTGCAAACATAGATACAGGGACACTGGAGCATTTCAAAGCCGCAAAGATCAGTTGATTCATTAGCAGATCACTCGCAATGTAAAAATTAATATTTTTAAGATTTCAGTACTGATTGGTATCGAAATTCCAGTATCGCGATAACACTAATAGCAAGATAATGCTCAAATCAGTTGAAACATCTTGAAAATCTTGAACATGACTGTGATTTTAGTGGCCTCATAAGTCACCAAATCTCAATCCAGAAAATTACCTTTAGAATGTGGAGGAATGGGAGATTACCACTGTGGATGTGCTGTGGACAAATATGCAGGAACTGTCTGAGACTGTTGTACTAACGTAGACCAGTGTTTCCCAACCCTGTTCCTAAAGGCTCACCATCAGTACACATTTTCAACCTCTTCCTAATCAAACACGCCTGAATCAACTCATCAGAACATTAGAAGGAACTCCAAAACCTGAAATGAATGTGTCAGATAAGGGAGACATCAAAAATATGTACTGTTGGTGTGCCTTCACACTGGTAAACTAATACTGGTAGACGTAGACTAATATCTCTGAATGTTTCCTGTTCCTTGTTGAATCTATACCACAAAGGTCTAAGCTTTGAAGGTAAAATGGAGGTCCAACTGGCACGGTCACAGATGAACTCTACACACAAACGCAAAGGACACATGTATTATCGAAACGTCTTCTAATTTCTTCACATTATCCAGGAATGAATAACTGATGATGACGAGGAGGTTTACAAAAGAAGACCAGACAATTAATAACCAAAACTAGGCAGTTTAAATACACAACACATGATTAACTTATGACAAACAAGGGTGTGGACACAGGTGAACCTATTCAATATTGAAATGGCGGGAAAACGGAACAAAGAAATCACGTGATTAAACAAAAGCACATGAAACGCATTACGGGGGAAATCTGTCAGGTACTAACAAGATGTACCTAATAAAGTGGCCAATGAGTATCTCTTGTAAACAAACACGTTTCTTCCTGCATCCTGTAAACACACCATGTAAAGGCCACAAAACCACAAAACAAATGCACACAGGGAAAAGACACACACACACACACACACACACACACACATGTTCACCCGCATCAAGCTGACAAGCGAATCATCCCACTGGGACTGAGGTCAAATAAAGCACAGGCTATATAAAGCTATCCAAGTGTTTTGCTAAACACTGCTGTCAATCATATAACACAATCCTTAAAGGGGTCCTATTATGTCCTTTTTACAACATATGAAATAAGTCTTACTGTGTCCCTGCAATGTGTCAGTTAAGTTTGAGCTCAAAATATAGCACGGATCATTTATTATACCATGCGGTTAAAGGGACAGTTCACCCAAAAATAAAAAGAATCTCATCATTTACACACTTGCAAGTGATTCTAATCTTTTATGAATTTCTTTTTTCTGTTAAACACAAAACAAGATAATTATTAAAGATGTTAATAACCAGCAGCCATTAATATCCATTGTAGGAACAAAAAACTATTACTATGGGAGTCAATGGCTGCTGCTTTCCATCATTGTTCAGTAAATCTACCTTTGTGTTCAACAGAAGAAAGAAAATGTAGAAAAGTGGAGGGAGTGTAAATGATGACAGACTTTTCAGTTTTTGTGTGAACTATCCCTTTAATGCAAATTGGTCTCATTCATTCATTCATTTTCCGCTTAGTCCCTTTATTAATCCGTGGTCGCCACAGTGGAATGGACCGCCAGCTTATCCAGCATATGTTTCCATATGTATCCAGCTACCCATCACTGGGAAGCATCCATACACACTCATTCACACATGTACACTCCGGACAATTTAGCTTACGGAATTCACCTATACAATTCTTTGGACTTGTGGGGGAATCCGGAGCACCCGGAGGAAACCCACGGAGAGAACATGCAAACTACACACAGAAATGACAAATGACCGAGCTGAGGCTTGAACCAGCGACCTTCTTGCTGTGAGGCGATTGTGTTACCCTCTGCACTATTGTGAGGCCCTGTGTGTGTCTCTTTGAAAGTAAATGAGGACCGAGCCTGGCATTTAAAAGTCTTGTTTTTTTTAAACTCCTGATACAAGCTTTTTTTAGCACACAGAATTTAAGAGGCAATGTATCAGTATATTCGATCTGAGGCTGAACAATATATTGTTTGAGCAGCGATATCACAATGCAGGTGTCCACAATATCACATCCCAGGATTAGATTTTATTTAAGATTAAAAGATAAAGATATTATTACATCTTATTTAGGGCGACACAGTGGCACAGTAAGTAGTGCTGTCGCCTCACAGCAAGAACGTCGCTGGGTTGCAGGTTCGAACCTCGGCTGGGCTGGGTCAGTTGGCGTTTCTGTGTGGAGTTTGCATGTTCTCCCTGTGTTCGCGTGGGTTTCCTCCGGGTGCTCCGGTTTTCCCCACAGTCCAAAGACATGCGGAATAGGTAAATTGGGTAAGCTAAATTGTCCGTGGTGAATGACTGTGTGGATGTTTCCCAGAGATGGGTTTGTGGCTGGAAGGGCATCCGCTGCGTAAAATCGTGCTGGATAAGTTGGCGGTTCATTCCGCTGTGGTGACCCCAGATTAATAAAGGGACTAAGCCGACAAGAAAATGAATGAATGAACATCTTATTTATACAATGATGTCTATGTTATTTTACCTTTATGGTTCGGTTTCGGTTAGAGCTGCACGATTCTGGCTAAAATGATTTAGATTTTTTTTACTTAAAATGAAGATCACAATTTTCTCACAATTCTGTAGATGTAAAATAAAGGGTAATATGAGTAGGCTATTATTATTGTTATTCTCAAATTATGTATAGGTCCACTGTTAAAAATGCTAAATTTAGTAAAGACTTGGAATGGTGGACTTGAACAGAATTGAAATATGTCCTGTTTGTATATTCACAGTAATGTGATGACATCAGAATACAGCTATTCATAATTCTGTTTCTGTTTTGTAACATAATTTCTTAAGTTATTGTGTTTTAGACCTGTGCTTGTCATTTGTCATTGAGAACATTATTAGACCTTTTTTGTTTCACTGGTAAAATGAAACATTTGTCATTATCAGATTCCCTCTTGCATTATATTCAACATTACATAGGCTAGAATAGTTATACTGACACTATTAAACATTTGTTTTCATGCACAACACTCTGTGTTCGCTATGAAAGAAAACAAAAAACATCAAATGCTTGTAGTAATCATAGCTCTAAAATGCGATATGATCATTTAAATGATGTGCGCGCTTTTGGTTTCACTTTTACAGCCGAGTGCACTTATGTTTTGTCGTCACTCTGAAAAAAAAAAACATACATGCAAATTATACTTTCAAACGATCACTCTGTGCAACAAACTTATGATATTTATGTTTTGTACAACTTTATTAGCTGGTATTCACAGCCTATGCAGGTTCTGTTCACTAACGTAGACAATATTGGCGTGCACATCCTCTCAGTAGTAAACAAACAGTGCATCAGCTCATGTGTGATGTTGCGGCCACAAATACATCATTGCATCAAGACAGAAATGACCTTTTTGGGTGAATTATACCTTATGAATACAGTATGTGACACTTTTAACGCCATTTGGAGAAGTCAGCAACATGTGAAGACTTATGTGTCAGCCTTTGTGATTCTTTTCTGACCCTGAAAATTTAATTGGCTGAATTGCAGAAAAGCTTAAGATCACGTGTAGAAATCGAGATTGCAATCTTTTTTCGATTAATCACGCAGCATTAATTTCGGTACTTGAGTACTGTTAGACGCCCCTGTTTATTTAAATTTGTATTTTTAAAATGTTTGATTTGTCATATTTTTATATGCTTGTAATTTATTATTTTTTATGCAGATGCACTGGTGGAATATATACAAACAAAATATCGCAATGTCAGATTTTTCCAAAGTCGTGCAGCCCTAGATCTGTGAAACGGCACTTATCGAACACAACACATTACTGACGCCATTCAGACAAGCTCTGCTGCCTTGAAATTATAAACATTTGGCATATTGTGACGTGGTTTTCCTCTCTGTGCTCCGGTTTCCCCCACAGTCCACACACATGAGCTATAGGTGAATTGGGTCAATTAAATTGCCCGTAGTGTATGAGTGTGTGTGAATGTGGGTGTTTTCCAGTACTGGGTTACAGCTGGAAGGGTATCCGCTACGTAAAACATATGCCAGAATAGTTGGTGGTTCATTCCGCTGTGGCAACCCCTGATAAATAAGGGACTAAGCTGAAGGAAAATGAATGAATGAATGTATAAAGGAAGAAAATTGTTTCAGTTGTATTGAATTCAGTTCAGTTGAATCCATCAAAATGTCCTCCACTATTGCTTGTGTGTGCGTGTGTGTGTGTGTGTGTGTGTGTGTGTGTGTGTGTGTGTGTGTGTG
>CAIGQZ010001492.1:22193321-22208307 GCA_903798205.1 Danio tinwini | reverse complement strand
TATATATATTCTTTCAAATTAACATAGTGGAAGTAGTTTTATATTTTATTCTTCCATAGTGGCTCCCATAAATCCATTGTAAAACTAAACCCATACACCACCGACACATGTCTTATGGTTAACACGTCTTATAAAGTGGATAGATGTGTTTTGTAGCAAAAATATTGCAAAAACAGTGGCCACATACAGTAGGTGTGTTTACCCATTTTTATTATATATGTCAGTGTTTCCCAATTCTGTTCCTGAAGGCACACCAACAGTACACATTTTCAACCCTCTCCTAATCAAACACCCCTGAATCAACTCATCAGAACATAAGAAGAAATTTCAAAACCTGAAATGAATGGTTCAGATAAGGGAGATATTCAACATATGTACTGTTGGTGTGCATCCAGTAACAGGTTTGGGAAACACTGATATATGTCAGTCATGCATTACGCAAATTTGCAACGCAAATGAGTTTGTAATTTAAGAAATTATGAAAAATTATTTAAAAACTAGACATTTTTGTTACAAAAACACACATTTTTGAGTGAACTATTCCTTTAAGAAATATTACACAAACAAAAGTGACGTTTACCTGAATCAATTTGTAATTGAGTCTGAGCTCAATTACAAATGTGAACAGAACAAAACCATTTTAGTGACATTTTTAATTATTTGTTTGTTTGTTTGTTTGTTTGCTTGTTTGTTTTTATGTTTCACCTATTAAAATAGTAAAAAAAAAATGGAGAAGAACATTTCTGCATTTAAGAGCAACACTGCAGTGTTTTGTTTCGATCTTATTGATTGAATCAAGTCAGTGACTCAATGATCCGTTCAAAAGGATATAGTTACTGTGTTTCATTCAAAAGTGACACCCTTGAATGGATTAGAGCATAAGGCCGTCAACATGATGCCAGATTGATGTTGTACTTCAACATTGTGGAATGTTGCATTTTGTTTGAAAATAAAAATTGGGTTGATGTCAGAACCCAACATCAGGCCGACGTCAATGTCCAACGTTGGACAGACATTGCATTTTGGTTACTTTCCAACTCAACCTGAAAAAAATGAAATATTAATGTCTAATGATGTTACAGCTTGACATTGGCTGTTTCTCAGTTCCAGGAATGCAAAGAATGGACTTGCTTTCTTGTGAAGACCAGTCTTGCCAAGTTATCTTGGAAGAACGAACTCAGGAGACCGAGAAAACACAGAATGTGTCCTCTGAGAAATGAAATGCTGCGCTCTTCCCTGGTTCTTCCTGATGGTTACATGACCTTTATTATTTTAACATTACAGCATTCAGACAACAATTTATTGTTTTTCCTCAATATCAAGAACACATGCGGGAACTTTCACGCGTTCTCTGTTCTTGCGCTCTTGAGTTTTGGAACTGAACTTTAGCAGTTGATGATGACGTTACATGAGAACATGAGGATGCAAGATCGCTGAAGAACTCATATTGAGAAACAGCCATTGTTACCAATATGACGTCTATCAGAAGTTGGATTTTGGTTGCCAGACCTGACAAATAAATGTCAGTATTTGACATCAATATGACACTGGTTTACTTTCCAACACAACCTAAAATCAACAAAATATCAACCTCATTTTAAGTCATTATTGAACGTCAAAATAACATTGTCCTTAGATGCTGACGATCAAAATCTAACCTAATAATAATGTCTCATGATGTTGTGTGTCTGCTGGTAAGGATCATGGAGGCCCGAAGTGTCTGTCAGTTGTACTTTTTGAAATCCTTCATTCTGAAGTGCCCTTCCAAAGTGAGCACTTCACTTTGAAATGACACTTCAATATAGTAGCTATGATTGTTTTTGACTCTGAAGTGCCCTTCAGATGAATTAGCCATTGAATGACTCTTTTGAATGAATAATTTATTGAATCACTCAATAAGGCAGCAATGTGTCGCCATCTACTGGTAGTTTTAATTGCATATTTATTTATTCATGACAAGAACTAAACCAGTCAAGATACCAGCACAAAAACACACCCAGTAAAATGTGTTTAATAATCTTTATTGAGACACATTAGTAATGTTACATAAAAAATTACTTTAAATAAATGCTGCTCTTTTGAATATTTTATTCACAGATGATTAAACAAAAATGTGTTATATTTCAAAATATATTAGAATCATGATGGTTCATGTGGCGCTAAAGACTAAACTTTTTATTATCACTGGAATAAAATTACATTTTACTAAGTGTTCACATTGAAATCTGCTGTTACATCGTGCTAATACTTAGAGCATTGTTTTTTATTGTATATTTTTTTATTAAATGAATAAAGCCATGGTGAGCAGAACAGATTTCTTTCAAAAACCTTTTAAAATGAGCAGAATTGTAATGTATATTTGTCATTTGAATATTTGGACCTCACTGTGAGTCCCTGTGTGTGTGTGTGTTTTTTCATCAGCAAGGAAGTGTGTATGTGAGATGAGGACCCTTGCCCTGAATTCTGTTCTGAACATCTGCATGTTATAATAGCCTAGCCTCTCTGATGAATTTCTGTTGACATTTCTGTGCTTTAAATGTGTTGTGTTATCTAGGTTGAGCACAGCTGTTGATTGGAGGCTCACCTCTCGCTCTCACTGCACCAGAGTAAACGTGAGTGCCAAGCTGAGGCACTATGGGAAATGATGGCCTCTCATAGTCAGTGATACATAAAACACACACATACACACATACAGTCTGCTGGCTCTCTCTCTCTCTCTGCCGTGCAAATCTTAACACTCAAAAGCCATCAAGAAAGTGTTTATTCTGTTTAGGACAGGGTAGTTCACCCGAACCTGAAAATTCTGTTGTTTGTTTGTTTGCTTTATTTATAGAGCACATTTAAAAACAACAGATGTTGACCAAAGTGCTTTACAAAAAGACCAGCATACAAATCTATACTTTTGTAAAAACAAGTAAAAATATATAAAACAGATAAAAATAAATTAATAGCAATCAAAAAGCAAGAGACAATAGGTGATTTTTTAAAATGAGACCTAAAAGCACCAAGGGAAGAGCATGACCTAATATGTAAAGGCAGACCATTACACAAACGAGGGGCTGTGACAGAAAAAACCCTGTCACCTCTTGATTTTAACCGTGATTTAGGAACAACTAGTTGAAACTGTTGTTCCGACCTGATTGGTCTCAATGAAGTATGCCAGTGAAGAAGCTCACCGATGTAAGTAGGTGCCAGACCATTCAAATCTTTAAAAACAAATAACAATAATTTGTTAAAATAAGTCTGTCATCATTTACTCACCCTTCACTTGTCACAAACCAATTTGAGTTTATTTTTTTCTTCTGTTGAACACAAAAGAAGTTATTTAGAAAAATGTTGGAAATGGGTAACCATTGACTTCCATAGTACTTGTTTTTCCTACTATGAAGTCAATGGTTACTGGCTTCTAACATTCTTCAAAATATCTTTTTCTTGTATTCTACAATAAAAAACTTGTAAACGTTTGGAACTACTTGATGATGAGTAAATATTATGAAAATGCACATTTTTGAGGAAACTATGCATTTAAAGGCCCGCTCACCTGGTGAAGTATTTTCATTTCTTTAAAATCCCCAAATTGGGGAAGTTTACATGATAAAGTTTGAAATTAATTAAAAGTAACAGAAGTTGCATAGTCTTTGCTTTATTGTGACATAAAACTATACCAGCTTGTAGGGTGGGATTTGATTATTTCAGCTGAGAGCTGATTGGATGGTTGGGGTTTGCTATTGGTTGATTTCATGCGATTGACAGGTTGATCTGAGACTAAAGCTGCAGTCACACTAGCGTTTGAGCTTGCGAAATCCTGTCGTATGGTGCTGCGAAAAGGGGCGGGATTAAATAAGATTAAAAAAAGCGAGCGATTGCTCCATGTTTTAAATTTCTGTACAGAGAGGTCATGTTTTGATCCTCGACTGGTCTCACGCAGTCAAGTTATGCGATTTCGCAGGTCAGAGTTCACCAAGCTTAAACTTTGCACCGCAGCAACTTGCGAAACTTGATGCATGACCTTGCGTTTCCGGTCTGACACATTCGCGTGCGTATGAATGGAAGTCTATGGGGAGAAAAGTCCAGTGTGACCGCAGCTTTACACAAATAAATACATTATCAGAGAAAGGTTGATGAAGAAAAACAAGAAGAAAGGGAAGTTAATTTCATCAGATTATAAGGATATGAAAAGCAAAAAATATGTGCAACCTATTAGTCATACATAATATGTATTTTGTATTTTATAATACATTTTTTATAATGCAATGTTTTACAAAAATTTAAGTTCTTGATTTCATGGTGACTTAAAGCTTAAATGCAATCTAAAAATTACTGTTTGCAAACAGGTTTCCTAAATACATAATACATACACAGTGTACAGTACATTGGAATGGAGAAGTATTTTGACGTAAAAAGACACTTTATAATCTTTATATTATAGCAGCAGATTACATCAGCGAAAATAATGGCGACACCCATGATCCAAAGTATGTGTGATTTTATATATATATATATATATATTTTTTTTTTATTATTATTATTTTTTTTTTAATAACGCAAATATGTCGTGCTTTTTCAGAGGCATCATGTACATCATGGGTCTCAAACTGCTGGCCCGCAGACCATTTACGGCCCTCCCTCCGGCCCACAGCTGATGTCAAAAATATCATGCAAAACACATATTTTTGAACCACTATCATTGTTGTGCAGTTGCATCTAGACACTTATGGTTTTGACCCGCCACCTAGTCTACATTTATAGTACTGCATTCAGATTAGTTTTACTTTCATTTTCTCTCAATGTACGGTCAAGTAACACACATGCGTTTTATGTCTGTGGCTGATTAAAACGTTGAAAAAACATATGTCCCTAAGTGCTCTTCTTTTACCAAAGCTCCATTTTTGTAACTATTCAAGCATCGTTTGATTATTATCAATTTTATACCACATGTATTTTGTTGTACAAACACTTCTTCATGGCTTACACGATATGCTGGTGGTGTAACAAATATGATCAATTTGCTAATATTCTATTCAAATTGTCTCATTTAATAGATTTGCTTATTAAGGTTTGCTTAAAAACTATGTACATTAGTGAAACTGTACTGCTAGTTAAATTTAACTTGTTAAAGTAAATGTGAATATGTACATACTTTTCCCCTCTTTGTTGTAGTTTTACAAACAAAAAGAAAGATATTGAGAAGACCAATTGCCAGTAAAGTCACTTAAGTTACCCAAACTACTTTCTGCTGTTCTTGCGCTACTGGGACAATACAATTGATTGGGACAGAATAATAATAATTCTGCCTATTATTTGTAGTATTTTCATAGCAATTTAAGCTACCCCTTCGATATCTACAATACCAAACAAAAATATAGAGTTTTGACTGCATATACTCTGTGGAAGAATGACTGAGTGTGTGTCTAATGCTTGACCATACACACAACAACCACAGATATATTTTAGCAGCTGATGTGTGACATGATAAACATGCTGAGTTGCATTATCACTGGTGACAGGCAATGCTTGAAATATAAACATCATGTCTGTTATCCTAAGATGCATCAATTAAGTCAGGTTTGCGCGTTAAAACGGCCCCCAATTTGAGTTTGAGACCCCCGATTTACATTATATTAAGGCATATATTTTCATGTTGCCCAAGCTAATGCGCATGCACACTCGAAAGGAACGAGATCACGACACCAACCTCATTTATGGCCGTTCTACACATGATCATCCTCTGGATAATGCTTCGTCGGATCACGCTGGTCTACTAAAGTAACTCACAACTTGATCTTGATGGCGAATCTCCTCCAGTAATGACAGTGATTCTTTGTTTACAAGTTTATGGGCATTTGAGTAGTTGCTGTCATGCGTTTGACAGGACGGACTGTACATCGCATTCGTTTAATGCAGATTGCAAAACCAAAAAACTTTTGCTTTCAAGTGTACTTGGTTCATTTAAAAGCAGAGATTTCAAGCTTTATGTGGATATATTTCTTATGTCTGTGAAGCAAGTATTCGCTGAGATTCCAGTGCATTTGTTGACCGCACAAACTGTCATAGAGCACACGTCTGGTCCGAGTCCCTCTCCCGGAGAAACATCAGTCAATAGTGATCGATGATTGGCTCCTGTACTAGACGGTGCCTCATTCGTCATATTGACCGTTACACTTTTTCCCCATTTAAACTATACGAGTGACATGTCTTGTGTATTATAGTCTTTGCTTTAAGTGCTCAAGCTCTTTAAATCAAAACAGATTCTGATCATATGTTAGTGTTTGTATCATTCATCAGATCAAAAAACAAAAACCTTTTAAAGCAGGTGATTTCTCTGACGTTATTATTTTTACTTTTACAATGACTTTTAAAAACTCTTTATCCTTACAGTTATCATCCTTGGAGAAAATGAGCCTTAAATGATTTCACAGTTTGTAAAAAATACCTTTGACAGTGTTGGAGCAGAAAGCGGCCCACGTGTACTGTAAATACACTTTGAGGTAGTGATTTGGCAGCTCACATGACCATCTGTCTCTTCAGGGCTTGCTGGCAAACAACTGTCCCGACAACTGCCAAATCACCTGTCCATAATTGCGAATAAATTATGCTATATATCTTGCTTAAGATCACAGCGAAATGTCATATATGACGTCAAGATGGAAAGGCCACATGCGGAAGACACTCTGTCCGCTCATCAGCTCCATAGAAATGCTCTTTAAAGCAAAGTGCCACAGCAAATTCACATTAATTTTGTTACTGAAGCACGAATTATGTTGCTTTTAGATGTTTGACTGCAACAAATAAAGGTTCTTTGCAGCGTGGTAGATTTAATAATTATCACCTTTAGTTCTCGAGAGGGTTTTTTCGAAGAACAGATGTTTTCTTTTATGGTTTTTGAGGAAAATACACAATGCAATCAGTCCATGTTGACATCTGTCTAATTCTACCAAGTGTTAAATGGAGCTGAATTAATCAATTAAATACAGATATGTAAAGATTTATTCGACCTGCAGTACATCAAGTAATTGTAAGTCATTGTTGGTCACTACACTGTAAAAAGAAATATCAGTAAATTAGCAGTTTTCTGTATTTTGTGTTTCATGTTTTTATTTTATTTTATTTTTTCCACCATTTATTGATGTTTTTGAATTGCATTTTGTGACTTGATCTTTCTCCCAACAATATTTAAGCTTGAAATTTTTGAAAAAGTGACTTACTTTTGTGAATATGATGTGGAACAACATTATTATTATTTTAAAGAGATATATTGTCTGGGATGGTGATGTAAATTATGGTACAAAAATCTTGTGATTAACTGCCAGTACATTTTGTGTTTTTTTTTTTGTGTGTTAATACAGATGTATTTTTCTATATATTATTTCTTATATATTATATTATCTCAAACTACTAATACATCAATAAATATCACTGTAGTTGAAATGTAGAGTTAAATTTTGAACATTAAAAATTGAAAGAGCAGAGATCAAGATCCCATAATGCAATTCACATCTGTAAATAAACAGAAAAACTTATCAAAACTGTTAATTAACAGATTTTTTACAGTGTAGCTGAGAATCACTGATTAACAACCAGGGTTACTATTTAAATAACATAAAAATAAAAGACATGTTTCATAAAATAAAATTGTACTTAAAAATACATTTTTTTAACATTATTATGGATCTGTAGCCCTGTCTAGAGGTCTTCATTCACATGGCTGTACTGCAGTAGACGAGGGACCCGATCAATTTTCTTGCAGCGCAGAAACACATTTCTGAATGAAACGTGGTAGTGGTTGGTAACTCTGGTGTAGTTTGACTGGTAATTTGACAATATAGCGCTACCGAGTTCCTAATGTTATTTCGGAACAGCATATCTGTGATTTCCTCATTTTTATTGAGCATCGGTACAGCCAGTGCTCTCTACTGTTACACATGATGAACGCATGACCAGGGCTTTCTGCACGTTCCTTTTTTTTTTTGCACAGTCTGTGCGCGCATCATCTGCATAGTGGTCCTCAAAGCGGGCTTTACCATGGCAGAGCAAACTGAAGATGTGCTGTGCTGAAGGATGTTCACCTTGCATTAGAAAACGTCCGTTTACTGTTAGGAAACTCAAATAAGGCAAATCTGATGTATAGGAGTCTTTTTCATGCATCATAGAAGCAAGCGGAAAAAAAATACCCTTTGTGCGATGTGATAATACCTCAAAGTTTTACCCTTTAGCAGTCACAAGACTGGAACCTCAGGTTTAGGGTGGCCTTCATGTCACAAACAAAACTAACATTTAGCCTACAATCCTTGCACAACCTACAGTTTTATCTGTTATCTCTCTCTTTTAGGAGTAGCCAATTTTAACAGATTTTGGAAACCAGATCTAAATTTAGGGGAAACGGTCGGGTCGGGTATAAAATTATTTTGAGCGGGAAGTGGATGAACAAAGACTGAATATACAGCGCCAGCGGGCGGGTGCTGAATAAAACCTCGCAGGACTGGACTGGAGCAGGACTATAAAAACAATCCTGCACAGACCTCTACCCCTGTCTACATTTCTGGAGAGCATAAATTACATAACCAGAGGTACGTATGGCTGCATTTTGTCTTTAAAATGAATGCTACGCGGTGGTATGACGCCGCCGTCGGCTTCTGTTACTTTTAACACTACCAGCTGACCGCTTATCTTTATATGGACGGCTTTTCCAGTGTTACCTGTTTGCCCAGTCACTCGCTGCATACGCCGATGGACTTGTCATGCAAAGCGGAGTTGACGATGATGAGGAGATTCGAGTCTGGAGAAGAACATTATCGAAAACCAGGTAAAATAAAAGCAAAAAATTAAATAAACAAGCAACAGGCTAAAAACGTGGTAAAATCATGCGGCCGAGACTGCTTTTTTTTTTTCTTTTTTTTTTAAGATTGCTTTTGAAACCTTATATGAAAACCCATAATGAGGGTCAGTCAGTCAGTCGACAGCAAGCTGGCCTGGTCAACTGAAGTGTTTATTATGCCATAATTTTATTACGGTGGATTTATGCAAGAAGTTTGAGATCATCAAAAAGCGTACACAATGGCCTTTGGTGGATTTGCAAAAACAAAAACTGCGAGCAGACAACTCAAGTTACGTATTTCACTGTCCCCAGAAATGTAGACCTGGGTATGTATCTGTAATGAGCCTGTATTGTAGATATCTCTCATTTATTTGTATTTCAATTAACTAAAGTTAAAATTTAAATAAAAGTTTTATTAAAAAATTGTATACATTTTTTTTTATTAAAACTATATAGACATTTTTAAAAAACTAACAAAAAATGACAAAGAAACACAACCAAATTACCAGTACTTGAAATATAAAGATTTGATTATTAACCACTATGGATTTTTGATGATGTTAATACAAAAATACAGTAAAATCAAATTCTGAATTATTATGTGGTATATAAAAATGTCCCCTTCACAATTAATTCAATCTTCAGGCTTCCATAGACAACCAACAAAGTTTAATTACAAGATTTTAACATAATGGCAACGAAATAAATGATTCGCATATGCAAATTCATACACGCAGCCCATTAAACATGGCCTAAACATCAAAGATAATGTATGTTTATTTGTTTGGATCAATAATTCATTCCAAAGAAATGTTAATCATTTGCATTCGTGAATCATTCGTTTCATTTTATTTGGATGAATGTCAGCACAGGATTGAAACTGTATGGCGATGTTTCAATCTCAGCCCAAACAATGAGGAGGACGGAGTGAGGGGGGGTTAAATGAAGCCTGCCGGCGCTAATCTCTCAAAACGGTCTCCTTCAAACAATAATGTTTTATAGTCGCTCCCAATCCTGAGATAAACCAATTATGAGGGAACACAGAGTAAACAAACAACGAAGGAAGCCGAAATCGTGAAATAAATTTACATCATAAGTACCCATTTGCAGAACGGAGCCTTAAAAGCCATAAAACGATTAAAAACATAGAAAACAAATAGAAATATGCTTTAAAAAGACATTCTCCAAGACTAACTGTTATGCCTGCATTTAGCACTGTAATCTGAGGGCCAATATTTATTTTGCTAGTCAGAATTATTCCTCCCACCGGCTGAGAGAAATGCGTCATTGGCTGATCGATCACTTTTAATAATAACTATTACTGCCAAGATGCTACAGAATGTTGTTCAGAGGTAAAATTAGAAACCAAGGAGGAACTTGTAAAGCAAAGATGCATTTTGACTCCATCAAGAAAATTATATACTTCATATAAGCCATGATTTGCGCATAGGTCATGCACATACTGTGCATTATTACACCTCTTGTCATAACATGTCATTTAATAAGTCTCTGGTGTCCCAAAAATGTGAAGTTTCAGCTCAAAATGGGTTTGTGAGTTTGTGTGTGTCACTTTAAATGCAAATGAGCTGCTGCTACAGAAGAGGGCGGAGCCACGTTATTGTGACGCTCCAGAATCAATAAAACAACCAAATCCAATCAAGACAAAATCTCAGAAATGACCAGTAGCAGATTAAAACCTTACATGTTCACACCTGAGTCGGACAATGATCGAGAGAATACAACTTCTAGACTGAACCTGATTTTTCTGAAAGGTTAGTAGATACGTTGAGGAGTAAAACTGATGAAACTCTTTAACTAGCATGAGTTACTGCTTTGTTATAATGTGCTGGACTTTGCAAATAAACACTACACAATTAGTACAATTCACTTATCTGTACATGAAAGTCTGTCACCTGTATTTATGGTGGATAATAAATGTGTGTAATGTCATATGAATTATTTTTTTCATGGATAGAGCTAACAACAGCTCTGATGAATAGTCAGTTACAATGGTAGCTTTAGCAACATTAGCTTTAAAGCATGTCAACAAACAAATTCAGAAAGGTAGGAAACATTCTCAAAATATTAAGTGGCCTGCTTGTTCTGGATATGAGATGGATAAGGGAAACAGCCAAAACTGGAAGTTAACAAGAAATATTCATTAAATGACCCATTACATTGTTTTATTAATGTCTAGCCCTACTACAACCCTAAACGTACACCTGACAGTATCAAATAATCATTAATGCAGTACAGTTTCACATTAATTTTGCAATGTTGATGTGCACAAGCCTAACTATGTATCCCTTCTGGACTTTATTGACTTTCTAGGTTGATGTAATGAAGCATTGCAGACATGTGGTTTGTTTGTTGTTGACTAAAGTAATCTTTACACAGCCAATGTAAGGCTGAAGCAGGTCTGTGTCTGCACATAATTTAGTGTAAATACGCTATGTCGGCATTAAACAGTTTGTGTAACTGTTTCTGTAAATACCTTTGTTCATTTCATTTGTGAAAATGTTTGGTTTCTATGCCGCCTTTGCTGTGTAAACATGCCTTAAGATGCGCTATACGATAAGAAACCATTGAATCTTGCATCCTGACAGACATTTTTGTTTATGAATCCCCATGCTAAAATCTGGAAGTTTAAAGTGCACATGAAATTTAAATTTACAATGTTTTTTTTTTCTTTTTAGGGGTTTTTTTATCAGTAACACTTTATTTTTAAGGGTCCATTTGAGTATTAGTAGACTGTCTGCTTAATATCTGTTGATATGCTCCTTCAACAGACACTGACTATAAGAAACTTTGCAAATACATGTCAACTTACACTAACCCAAAACCTAACCCCAACCTAACAGTTTACTTATAATTTAATGAGAATTAAAAAAATATATATATTTAAAAAAAAATGTATATATATATATATATATATATATATATATATATATATATATATATGTGACCTTTACCCTTTAATGGACAGAACAGTGTAGAGAATTGACAGGAAATCTTGGGGATCAGAGAGAGGGAAAGGATTAGCAAAGGACCTCAAGCCGAAAATTAAACTTGGGTCGCTGTGAGCCCCTTGGTGCTATATGTCGGCACACATAACCACAAGGCTATTGGTGCCGACCCAAATTTACTATGTTTATTTAGCTAACACACATTGCTTTTTTTAAGTGAAAAATTTATCTTTGCCATTTAATTGACTGAAAAAAAAATTGACTGAAAAAAAAAAACATATGGTGTGGCAGTCCACTGTTGAAGTTTGACGGTTTAGCTACGATATTCTTAATCTTGTTCCTTGAACTCACAAACGTTAAGAGAAGTGCTTTATTATGTGAAAACAGCCGTCTGGATGTACTTTATCCTGCTTTTTATAATGCTATGTGCCACAAAATGTAAAGAAATACACACAAAACATTGTTCTCAGCTGTAATATTGTCTGTCTATTCATTCTTTAATTAATTGCAAAGCTGACAGAAACAAAAATGGCTGAATGGAGCATTCACTAACCACATTCAAAATGTGGCCATACGTATGGTGTGGCAGTCCTCTGTTGAAGTCGATTTAGCCACGATATTCTTAACCTTGCTCCTCTTACCATTTGCTTTGAGGGAATGATGTGGAAAAAGGAAGCCCCGCTCACAACTCAATATTCCATTTCAGTTGCAAGTACATCAACATAATGAAATAAAAGTCTCAGTATTATAGCACACAGAAAACATCAGATTTTCTTGATATTTCCCCTTTAAAGGTTTGAATGGTGCTTTTTTTTAGTTCATTTAGTGAGTTCAAGACTTTAATACCGAAAGCTTAGTCGTAATGCGTCTGTAAGTTGATTGACTTTGTGAACACGCCGAAATGCAGTATCACACCACACACACACACATCACAGATTACTCTAAGAAATCCCTGAGGTCAGTGAGTGTATGACATGTAAATCTTCTGTTAACACACAGCTGTCCTATGCATACGAAGCAGCTCACGTTTTACTCTTACTGACCGATTCAGATACAGTTTTCTCTCCCGCTCACATAAACACACACCACACAAAAACAAACTCCTTCACTTCAAAAAGAATAGATAATGTGTTCTCTCGTCTCTGCTGATCCTTCTCTTTTCTCTCTTTTACAATGGCTGCTGAGTTAATCTCACTAATGCCAGAAAAGTGTATATTTATGACAATTAAGCATAATTCTCCTCAAATTCACAGTACTGTAATGCTAAAAATACTTATAATTAATCAAAATGGCTGTAATAATATAAGACTAATTTCACGTGGCCACCACTTTAAAAGCGAAATTGAGGCTGCGGTTGGAAGAAACCCGGAAGTGAGTCACATACACTCTCAGAAATAAAGGTACGCGAGTTGTCACTGGGGTGGTACCTTACAAATTTGTACCTTTCGAAAAGGTACCACCCCAGTGACAAATCGCGTACCTTTATTTTTGAGAGTGTAGGAACGTTGTGTACCTGACTGTACATCTAATCAGTGAAGAGAAAGTGACACAAATTTATCATTCCACCACCTTCCGAGTGACCTGAAGGTCCGTTCTAAATGGATAGTGAAAATAAATAGGGATATCAGACTTCATTTTCAGCTAAGTAAAGGAAATGGCACTAGTTAGCTAACGTTATCTTTCCCAAACACACGTTTTAGATGCCGTTTATCAAACTCAAGTTAATGAACTGATTCTTTTACTATATTAGACCTGTCACGATACTGAATTTCGGTACTGAAACGTCAATATCCCGCTAACATTTAAGCACTGTTGAGCGCATTCTTAAACAGCGCTGATTTGCCATAGTATTCACCAGTGCTCAACAGAAATGACTGTGATTGGCTGTGAAAGTCATCAGTTCACTACACGTCACCGATGTTTACCGAGTGCAAACACAGATAAGCAATCCGCTGATTAATCGACTGATCTTTGTGGCTTTAAAACGATTCAGTGTCCTTGTATCTGTGACCAATCACAGTCATTTCTGTTGAGCACTGGTGAATACTATGGCAAATCAGCGACACGAACGTGCTCAGCAGAGCTTAAATGTTAGTGGAAAATGGACGTTTTTTAAATTTCAGTACAGAGACAACACTAATACAGACAACATGAGGGTGTGCTACAGAGGACTGCATTGTTTTATTGCTCACCAGGTTACATAGGCTAAAGCAAAGAAGCGTCCCCACAGTGTTTACCTGCTGCCATGAACTGAAGCCTAGGAGGCCACTTAAGTGTATTACTCTTAAAGAGATGTGATGTTGTTTGATGACTAATATGCCTTTAATTGTTTAAATTAAATTTAACTGAATGATATTAAAGTGATGTTTACACCATATCTGCACTATGAAATCGTGGTGACAGCTTGAGGGTTGTAGTTCATGTTGTTGCAATGTTTACAGTGCTAATCCTATACTTCCGAGTTTCTTCCCATCACAGTCTCGCTTTCGCATTTTAAAATGGCGGCCATGTGAAATAAGCGTATTATTATAATAATAATAATAATAGGTGGTTCATTCTGCTGTGGCGACTCCTGATGAATCAGGGATTAAGCCAAAGGAAAGTGAGTGAGACTCATGATAAAATAAGACTGTTATTCTGCTGTAATACCTACAAAATTATCTGCAATGTTGAAAATCATCTTTCATGGTAGCAGTTATATTATCATTTTTGTTATATTATATTTTATACAGCTAATTTGATTAATGATGATATAGAAATATAACATTATACAAATTCTGTACTGTATATACGCAGTAGATACCACTGAGGGCCGTTATATAAGACTAAAATGCTTTATTATGTGAAAATAGCCATCTGGATGTACTTCATCCTGCTTTTTATATTGCTATGTGCCACAAAATGTAAAGAAATACACAGAAAACATTGTTATCAGCTGTAATATTGTCTATTTATTCATTCTTTAATTAATTGCAAAGGTGACAGAAACAAAAAGGCTAAATGGAGCATACACTAACCTATGTATTATTCAGTCACCAACCACAGAGGGCTGTTTAATAAGACTAAAGGGTTTAATTAACCATCTAACTGTATTTTATTCAGCTTTTTATATTGCTACATGCCACAAGAAAGAAAGAAAGAAAGAAAGAAAGAAAGAAAGATAGATAGATAGATAGATAGATAGATAGATAGATAGATAGATAGA
>CAIGQZ010001492.1:22177483-22193311 GCA_903798205.1 Danio tinwini | reverse complement strand
ATAGATAGATAGATAGATAGATAGATAGATAGATAGATAGATAGATATTTATACTACACATAAAGTACACATGCTACACATAAAGTATCCGCTACACATAAAGTCTGTGCATTTTATTTATGCAAAAATTTCCCATTGCCTACTGTGTATACTGTGTTTTGAAGTACACTCTCAGAAATAAAGGTACACAAGCTGTCTCTGGGGTGGTACCTTTTTAAAAGGTACTCATTTGTACATTTGTAAATTTAATAGGAACACTTTTGTACTTTTTAGGTACTAATATGTACCATTGAGGTTTTAATATGGACCTTTTTGGTACAAATTTGTACCTTTCAAAAAGGTACCACCCCAGTGACAGCTCGTGTACCTTTATTCTGAGAGTGTAGTACGCTATTCCAAACATCCCGAATGTTGGTATGAATTCAAGAAAACACTTGAAAACCTTAATGAAAACAAGATAAAAGGTTTGAACTCATTTCATCTTAACAGACGATCAGAGCTGAGCATGTAAACCCGGTCCAGACTCACGGCTCTGCAGGCAGATGGGGAGTTAATGCAGTCCATTATGTAAGCAATGGCTCTGATGCCAACGGTGTATTGCTTTATGTTGTTCAAATACACACACACATACACAAACGCAGCACTGGAGTTACGAACACGGGGGGAGTTTTTTCACGGAAGATCTATCTTTAGTCTCGCAAATCTGAATCTATGGAGTGAGAGACCAAAAGCTTGAGTTAAGTCTTACATCATTACTTTTTCTTTCCAAGCTAGCATTACGTCAGCTGTTGACTTTTAAAGACTTCTTTTCTGCTATGGTGGCATTAAACATCTTGTTACAGCTTATAAAAATATAAGAAGTAAGCTACTTGCCAAAAAACATAAAAAATAGGCACAAAACATTGTTCTCAATAGTCTATTGATTCTTTAATTAATCGCAAAGCTAACAAAAACAAAAATGGCTAAATGAAGCATACACCAACCTATGTATTATTCAGACACAAGATGGCACCATCACTGGAGGGCAGTTACAGTATATAAGTCTGAAGGGCTTTATTCTGTGAAAACAACCATCTAAATGTTCTCTGTTCTGCTTTTTGTATGGCTACTTGCCACAAGCGCAAAAGATTGTTCTCAGCTGTAATAGTCTATTGATTCTTTAATTAATTACAAAACTGACAGAAACAAATATGGCTGAATGGAGCATACACTAGCCTATGTATTATTCAGTCACAAGATGGCGCTAACCGTGGAGGACAGTTATAAAGTCTGAAGGGCTTTATTATGCAAAAACAACTGTCTAAATGTTTTTTATCCTTTTTACATGACTACTTGCCCAAAATGTACAAAAAGACACAAAAAGATTTTCTCAGCTGTAATAGTCTATTTATTCTTAAATTAATCGCAAAACTGGCAGAAAAAAAGGTACCTGTGTATTATTCAGTCTAAAGATGCCGTCAACCACAGAGAGTGGTTAGATAATACTGAAGGGCTACTAAAGGGCTTTATTAGATAATACTGAAGGGCTTTATTCCAACCATGGAGGGCAGTTATATATTACTGAAGGGCTTTATTCTGTGAAAACAACCATCTAAATGTACTTTATTTGGTTTTTATGTGGCTACTTGCCACAGAATATAAAAAATAGGAACAAAACATTATTCTCAGCTGTAATATTTTAGAAACGAAAATCGGAGCATACACTAACCTACGTATTATTCAACCACAAAATGGCGCCAGCCACGGAGGGCCGTTTTATAAGACTTTTTATATTGCTACGTGCCACTAAATGTAAAAAATAAAAACCAAACATTATTCTCAGCTGTAATAGTCTAGTAATTTTTTTAATTAATCACAAAGCTGACAGAAACAAAAATGGCTGAATGGAGCATACACTAACCTATGTATTATTCAGTCACAAGATGGCACCACCCACAGAGTTAGATATAACTGAAGGGCTTTATTCTGTGAAAACCACCATCCGGATGTACTTTATCCTGCTTTTTATATTGTTATATGCCACAAAACATAAAAAATAGGCACACAACATTGTTCTCAGCTTTAATAGTTTATAAATTCTTAATTAATTGCAAAGCTGACAAAAACAAATGGCTGAATGAAGCATACACTAACCTATGTATTATTCAGTCACGGGTATATCTGTGTATATCAGACTGAAGGGCTACGTGCTACGTGCCACAAAACAAAAAATAGGCACAAAACAGTTAGAACTTCCCAGTTATAATAGTTTTTTTTTTTTATTAATGGAAAAGCTGACAGAATATGGCTGAATGGAGCATACACTAGCCTATGTATTATTCAGCCACAAGATGGCGTCAACCACAGAGGGCCAATATATAAGACTAAATGTTTTTATTCTGAGAAAACAACCATCTAAATGTACTTTTTCTGAATTTTATATTGCTGTGTGCCACAAAATGTTAAAAATAAACACCAAACATTGTTTTCAGCTGTAATAGTTTATTAATTCTTTAATTAATTGCAAAGCTGACAGAAATGAAAATGGCTGAAAGGAGCATACATTAACCTATGTATTATTCAGTCACAAGATTCCGTCACAGTCAAAAACAGCAGCAGTACTGAAAAGCAGATATGAAAGTGAATTTATTTACCAATGCTCAAGATAATGTGTAATACCCAGATGAACCTGTGTTATTAGTTTCCATGGTTGTTTTCTGAGAAAAAACATACTTTGGAATGTACTTGTTGACCAATCAGAATCAAGTATTCTAGACAACCGTTTAAAAATGATGAGTAATACACACTCGACTGTGTTTAAAGTTTTTGTCTGCTCATTTTCAAACTAATGATATGACCAAGCATTTTCGAATTAGATGTTTCAATTTTAATTTGTTACTATAATAACTTTTTGTAGTAAAATTAATTATATTTTTAGTCCATAGTAACATTATTTTAAAGACACTGAACAATTTACAATTGCAGTTAATTTTACAAATTGTATCTTTAATTAAAGGTAGTTGTATTCATTTAAATAATCATTCAAATTACATCTTTATTTTAGTTTAAGAATTAAAAATGACAATAGACTAAACATTTTGTCACTATTTTCACAAAACAATATTTTTTTAAATTTAATTCACATTTAGATGATAACCATAATGTTTTGTTTGTTTTCAAGCATTCACATTTTCAGTGCTCTAAAATGCATTTTTGTGTAAAAGCACAGCCAGAACGCACAAAACATTTTCAGTTTTTAGCTGAAAACATATAAATTATAAAAAAAAAGATTTTAACAAATCAAAAAAAAAAATGATAGAAGAAAGATGATGGAAAGAGGGGAAAAAAGCGAGCATGTTGAACATTTCAGCCTAAGATTTCCAATTATTCTGGCAATCAAAACACACTTTAATAATTTAGCAGGACCAGACAGAAAGTGAGAGGGGAAAAATCGTCATGCAGATTCTACAGACGAGACTGTGACAAAAACTCTGAAAGCTGGAGCTCGTGGTTTAAAGCACTACAAACAAGTCAAACCTGATCAATAACACAAACGCTTCAATCAATAAACAAGTCCTCATTAAAAAGCGCTGAATAAAACACGCCAAATGCATTCATAACAAAGCAGAGCAATAATGTCAATAATGGCATTTAGACACTACAAAAGCCTCAAATCAATAAAATGCTCTGTTGTTTAATGCTTGTTCGCTGGTTTATATCTCTTCAAGCAATGACAGCGTGCACTTGCTGCCACTGCAAACACCAGTGTCGCACCTTGTGTATTAATATTGTCTAAACATACTCTGTCTCATATTTTTTATGTTTGGTTTGTCAGCTGACCATGGTGATGATGGCGGGGTGGTCATTAAAGGACTATAAAGTTACGCTGACAACTAAAAGAAGGGCAGGCAAAGCCACAGGAATCAATAGCCAAGGTCAGAGAGAGTTGGAGAGGACACGGGCCCTCCTGGGTCCCCTTAACCATCTCTCATTTTCACACAAATCCTGTACTCCCATTGGTATGCGTTTATTTATTTTTTTCTTTCATCATAAAATGTATTGCTAATTAATTAAAAGTTTATTTTATCTGTAGAGAGTTTGAGGTCATATTATGCTGCTGTGCCCATTAGAGATACATACAAAGCAAAGAAACACTTTTTTGGGGGGCTTGAAGGAGCTTTTATTTCCATCTTTATTTACAAAAAAAATCTGTTTTTTATGCTTAGCATTTACAGTAGCTTGATGTCAATTTGTGCTTCAAACTGGTTTTGTAGCTTCATTCTCTAATGTCAAACTGTTAGTGTCTATTAACACTGTTAGCATAGCATGGCTCTGTTGCACAATGTGTTTCTGGTTGTCTTGAAACTTTAAAGGAGAGAAAATGAGGAGACATTGCTGCTATAAGCTAACATTAGCCTTTTAGCTGATGTTTACTTTACCTCAGTGTTTCTGATTCAGTAATAATCTCAGGATTATTTTAAAGGGGAAAATTGGGAACAAAGTCTCAAGATCTGACTTTGATGACAATCTGTGCATCAAACCTGGTTTTGCTGCCTCATTCTGTGGCGTCAAACAGTTAGCTGCTATTAGCACTGTTTAATAGCATGACTCTTTATTACAGTTTGTTTCTGGTTGTTTTTGTTTCGTTAAACCACTAGGACAGTGTTAGATTTGCTAAATTATGGACTTAGATTATTTCATGTTTAAAAAAATGTTTAAATAAAAAAAAGCTATTTTAACTAGTGACATGGATCATGTCCTGTGTAGCCATGCTATCTGATTTCCTTGCTTTTCAGTTTGGTTTTTAGAAAGCAAGGAATCTGCAATTGCTTTCAGCCTTACTCTGCTTCATACTACCATGATAATAAGTATTAAATGCTTTAGCTCATCCATGGAGGAGTCTCATAGTCCCACAGGAGCCCCATAGTATATAATAAAAACCACACCTCCCTTGATTCCTTGGCCTTTGTTTGTTGTGCATAAGTTCCCTCTAGTAGTGAAAATTATATACTGCGCCTTTAAGTAGAAGGACAGAGAGTAACAGAGAGAAGTACAGACAGAAACAATTTGTTTCTGGTTGTCTTGAAACTTTAAAGGAGAGAAAAGAGAAGACCTTGCTGCAATAAGCTAACATTAGCCTTTTAGCTAATGTTTACTTTACCTCAGAGTTTTTTTATTCAGTAATAATCTCAGGATTATTTTATTGTGGAAAATTGGGAACAAAGTCTCAAGATCTCACTTTGATGGCAATCTGTGCATAAAACCTGGTTTTGCTGCCTCATTCTGTGGCGTCAAACAGATAGCTGCTATTACCACTGTTTCCTAGCATAACTCTTTATTACAGTTTGTTTCTAGTTGGGGGGGTTTTATATACTATCCCAAAACCACTTGAACAGTGTTAGATTTGCTAAATTATAGACTTACATTATTTCACATTTTTCAAGAATGTTTCAATCCAGAAAAATAAGCAATTTTACCTAGTGACATGGGTCATGTCCTTTGTGGCCTGACCATGCTAATTGATTTCCTTGCTTTTTCAGTTTTGTTTTATTGAAATGGGATCACCAAAACAATGCTTTAATATGTTTTGTGTTATATTAGACTGCACAGAACAGCATTATAACAGAAGCTTAAATGTATTTAGTATTATAAAACAAGTGCTGCTTCTTCTCCATGTGAAATGAGCGGAAAAATGGAAAGTTGTGGACTGTGGCATAATAACAGCTCCGCTACTTTTGTGCTGTGCCACATTCATCTCTCATCAGCAATTGCTTTAGCACTCTCATTTTACTTCGACAGCATTCAGCCTTACTCTGCTTCATACTATCATAGTATTAAGTGCTGAAAACCTCAGCTCATGAACTTAATTTCTGCAAGAGTCCCATAGGATATAACGAAGAGCACAACTCCCATGATTCCACATCAGTCACAAAGTCATCAAACTACACCTTTGTTTGTTGTGAATAAGCGCCCTCTAGTAGTGAAAATTACATACTGTGCCTTTAAGTAAAAGTACAGAGAGAAAATAAAGATTGTAAAAGGAAGAAATCGTTTTGCTAGGAACAATTTAAATTAGCATAAGTTGGTTTGGGGGCCTACAATTGTTTAAAACAGTCTAGCTAGAGCTCTAGCCAAGCTCAAATGATGTTTAGCTTTTCCATCAATACTTAATCAACAGGTAGATCAGGTAACCACAACAGGCTAAAAGGGTACCATACGGTATTAAGCTAAACAACACCAGCTACGAACATATCATCATACCCTTTTGAAATAATTACTTTATTTGTCATACAGCCTGAAATCAGATCACAATCCAAATTACTTTTCCAACTTTTGAAATGTCTAAAGCCTTTTCCTGAAGGTCTTCTGAAAGCAGGACATAATGTGAGTAAAGTTATAGATTTTCACATGGTATGGTGATTTTCTTTAGGCACTCTATGAGTTAACTACTAAGTTTTAAAATTGCCTAATTTTATAAGAGTAATTTTTAAATTTCTCTTTTCGCCAGATACACCCTGTATATGTATAACTCCTATTGTGCAGCCTGGATTTGTGTAGAGATGTTTGAGTTTAGTTAACAGCCGTTTTTCTCCTTCCAGCATCTTCAGGAGCCAGGCTGCACTGAATCCCCAGGTCTCAGAGGGAATAAGGGAAAACCTGCGATGTACCGAACAATTCGCCTCCCTCTCGCCCTCCCCATATGTCTGTGTTTAGAGTATTTTTATCTCTGCTTTTCCCTTCTATTTCCAACAGTCTAATGGTATGCTTATTAACCCTTTCACATTTGGTTTGGCATCTCATTCATATGTATGGTCGGATTATGCCTCATTGACAGTTAGGTTAGGGATGGGCCTTCATGCTTAATTTTCTGAAAATCATATGCTTGCTAATGTATGAATTACTTCATAAATATTCATGCAAAATCTCCACCTCACATTTTGGTGTGAATTTTGGTCATGTTATGACATCTTGTGCCTGCTGGGCAATCACTAAATGCACTACAGAATGTTACGTTTACACACATTCACAAATTACTTGTAAATGCATCAGCTTTTTATAGCATGATACTCACTACTCTTGAGTACTTTTGAAAGGTCTACTAATACTTTGAGTATGATTTACAACAGATACTTTTACTCTACCTCCACTACATTTTTAAGCAATAATGGTACTTTTATTAAGTATGATTTTTAGTACTCTTTCCACCACTGGCTGTATAGTGTGCAATGTGGATCCACTGAATCTTTCACTCAAATGTAATTTCACAAGATGATTTAAACAGCTCTATTAGGTAAGAATTCATAATTTAACATTGTGATTATTTTGTAGGGAGTGTATTTATTGTAATGTATGATAAACAAATTACAAGCATAAATGAATACAACCGAATAAAGATACAAATGAATTAATGCTTTATAGTTTTCTGGATATTCTAACAGTATATTAAAATACAATTATTCTTTGTTAAAGCTCTTAATGTGATAATTTCTTGTTCACAAATGGTTAAAGTTAGCTTGAAATCTTACACATGCCTTAAAAACATATTTGTTCATTGTGAAAGGTTAAAGTTTTCTGTTTTTATTGCTGTTAAACTGAAAAATTATAGTTTTGCATATTTGCACATTACAATTTCAATGCTTAAACAATATATTGTACAGCTCCAAGAAAAAGTAATGTTAAAATGCATGTAATGTAACGTAAAAAGGCAAATTACCGCTTTTCATGAAATATGGGTACAATGTAAAAAGCGATCAGTTGACTTTTCTTTAAAAAAAGGAAGTAAACATGTTACTTTTAAAGTGATTAGTTGACTTTAAAAAAGTGAGTAAATCCATTGTCTCAAAATGATTAAGTAAATGAGCTATGTGCAAAATTATAAAATGAAGTCAACTTAACAGTTCCAAGTTACAATAAAGTTTACTCACTTTTTAAAGTAAAGTAACTTATTACTTTTACTGTGTAATATTTCCAACCCATTCTGATTAGAATATGTTCTGATTATGAATAGTGTTTTTAAAAGCATTGATTGACCCACCCACCGACTTCCCTAAACCCAACCAACAGTTTTCAAAAGCAATCCAGAAAAAGAAAAGCCCTTGGTTGATTTTTACCTCATATATACATACCCTGTTATTTACTTGTTTATTTTATTTTTGGCTTCTGTTTTTGTCTTACCCGCTTTCTGGAACTGTTTTTCGCTGGACTCGAACCCTATCATCGTGCTCAACTCAACTGATCAAACTGGTAACAGCGGGAAAGCCAGAAACTGTGTCATACCGCCCCTTAGCGTTCATTTTAAAGTCGAAATGTAGCCATACATACTTCTGGCTGCATAATTCACGATCTTCAGAAATGTATATAGGGCTACGTTTTTAGAATGAGCCTGTGTTGAATATTTCACTTCGTAAAAATGCACTGAACTAAATAAATTATTTATACACGGACTGAAATCTTATTAGCTGTAATCGTTAGCTGGTAAAATGCTCGCAAAGTTATATTAACGTAACATCAGTTCGTATTTTAATATGCTGAACATCACTTTTACCAAGACTCCCAAACTCAGTTTTTTTCTGATTTGCTAATAAAAATAGTTCAAAACAACGTCAGAGCAGAATTTTTAATGAATAATTCAACAAATCGGTCATTAACACAAGGCCTTACTGACACCTACTGGCACATTAGTGTCATTTATTTAGTCACGACAGGACACAATCAGCAAAATACCATTCAATCATTATTATTCGAGAAAAAAATTAATCGGATAAGTAAATCAGATTTGTATCTACAACAGTGTCCCCCGTACGAATCACTGTTTCAGATCTGCATCCTTTTTCGCAGTGTAGATCGCTGCTGTTGTTTATGCTGCATTTATCTAGTTCAGAATTGCATGTTTCTGGTTTGACATTTGCACCAGTCCTCCCCAAGGCCTTCCCAGCAGCCACTACTTCACTTTTCCCTAAGGAGTACTGTAATGCTGACATGCAATAAGTCATATGCACACATACACACACACACACATTGGTGTAAATGTACACATCCAACCACTTCATTGTCCATGCTATCTAAGATAAAGCTACACATCTTTATCTACCTCTCTCGACACTCGCTCCTTCTCTGTAGCCCATTTATAAACAGCAGCTCTGGGTGGATTCTGTCTGTGAGTGAGAAATCCTTCAGATGGACTAATCTTGGTGCTGCAGTATCAGTGTCAACCAGCAGTGCTTACTAGGACAATGATCTTATCGGTTCAATGCAATCACAGCAAACTGGTTAGCCCTTTGAATATTTAGTGGACGCTTGTTGCCAAACTTTATATTTTGTTACTATTTGCATAAAAGAAAATCGTGTGCAACCCAGGAGTTTCAAAAGCCTTTGGTTGTGGTCAAGGCCACCTGGATTGGTGTTAAAAATCCAACTCGGGCCTATTGATAATACGTACAAAGTGTAAAATACATTGGGCCAGGTACTTTTCATTGTATGTTTCAGATCGCAAATCCACTAGAGGGCACTGTGTACATTATTGCAATTTATGTATCCCATTTGTGTAATAAAGTATATTACACTGCATAAATAAATGCTTCTCAATTCCAATTGTTTAAACTCTGTGTGAAGATATTTCTTGTTGTTTACTCAGGAGGTAGAAATATGTTTCCATGCATACAAATCTATTAAAACGGAGACATTTTTATTAACTGAAGCTGTAAAAATACATAAAAATTGTTGTGCTAGGTACCCTTTGAAAAGGTACCTTTTGACAGTGGAAAGGCCATAAAAGCGGGCCGTAAGTGATGCAAATGCTATGGGCAGGGTCTCAATAACTGTGCCTTTGTCTTTGTGGATTCATTCAGGCCAAAGAAACTCTTTTGTTGATAAACTCGTGTTGTCAGTGGCTGGACAGCTTCTTTCACCTATCTACTTCATTTGCATGCTTTGTTTAGCCATGTCCACTTTAGCCACTGCTCCCTCCTAAAACATTAAATAGACAGGACACTTCTGTCCAAAATAGTCTTAAATCAGACTTGTTAGGCTGTAAGAGACTCTGGTAGGCTTTTGCAGACTCATGTAAGACTTCTCAAAAATGATGTTTGACTGCAGAACAACCAACACGTCTCAATAAAGAATTCTGCTTGAGTCTCCTGGCCTGGGTTCTCATATTTCCAACATGCCAATGGTCCTCATAAACCACTAAAACAAGCATATGTCTGTACTGTTTCTTTTTCAGGGCGTCACAGTGGCACAGTTAGTATAGCACAATAGCCTCACAGCAAGAAGGTCGCTGGTTTGAGCCCTGGCTGGGCCAGTTAGCATTTCTGTGTGGAGTTTGCATGTTCTCCATGTGTTTATATTTGTTTCCTCCGGGTGCTTCAGTTTTCCCCCACAAGTCCAAAGACATGCGCTATAGGTTAATTGAATAAGCTAAATTAGTCATAGGATATGTGTGTAAAATGAGTGTATGGGTGTTTCCCAGTACTGGGTTGCTGCTGGAAGGGCGGCTCATTCTGCTGTGGCACCCCCTGATTAATAAAGGGACTAGGCTGAAAAGAAAATGAATGAATGAATGTTTCTTTTTCAAATTATCAGTAAAGGTTACTCACAGGTTTTGCCTCTTGAGTAAATCTTGTGTTCTGGAATTATTTGCTCTGTGTAGGTCTGAATGGTTCGATTTATTGATGCGGTCTATTCTACTGTTCTCTCTTTCTCTTTCTTTCTCTCATCCCTCTACAAGGATGCTCAAAATCAACCGAGCAAAGCCTGAAATGGCTGATACCTGTTTACCTAACAACACTCTGCTGAGGCTTTGGTCTTTGAGTTTCTCTCTGGCAGACTATCTCAACAGGGAAGAAAACATAAAACAGCATGAAATTTCACACAAAATCATAACCCCAACCTAAAAAGTATAAACAAGTATTTTTCCCTCTTTTCATCTGGAAAGTAAAGTATTGTTTGTTTGTTTTTTTCAAAACCAACAGCAAATCACTTTACAGATTCAGTTGCGAGCGGGATCTAAATTACATGCATATACAGTATGTGTCTTAAAATGCACTTGCTTTTACCTTCCTCAACATAAGTGAAGCATTATGTACATCTAAAGGCAAGAGGTAAAAATGCAGCCCGACGTTCTTCACATCAAGTCCTATTAAAGGCGGATGATGTTTGTATGTGTGTGTATCTTAAAAATAGTATGCATTCAAACAGAACAGGCTGTCAGACTGTGCCAGTATCAAGAGTAAAATCGCATAGTCCTACTGTGACAAGTGACTCAGAGGTTTTTGATGGTGGTGTGTGTGTGTGTATTAGTAGAGTACAGAAACCAAAGAAGAGTGTGTATGTCAAGTACAGAGAGCACAGCACTGTGTGTATACAGTAATAGTAGTAGTACTACAAGTCTAAACTATTTTTGATCAGCTTTCTTACAGAAGAGTTTTTAAAAGCTCCGCATATACAGTTAAATGATTCTCAAATAGATTGGTATGTGGTTACAAGGGCTTTGTGTAGCTGCAAGTGTGCTGCGAGCCATTTACTAGGTATCTTATATAGATGTTATGTGTTAATGACATGGTTTAGCATTGTGTTGCTATTTTTTAGCACTATTAGCATTTATTCTTAGCATTTGTTGCTGTCATATGTTAAATCAGTGCTAGCATGATTGATGATGTTGATTGTACATTTTAAAATGTTGCTAACAAGTTTTAGAAGTTAGAACATTGCTAGCATGTTTTACCACATTGCTAACATGTTATAAGCATATTTTAACACGATAATAGCATGTTCCATTTTATTAAAACGTGTTACTGTCATGACCTTTGCTAGCATTTTTTATTTTTTTTTACCACATTGCTAGTTTAGTTTAGCATGTTCTAGCATTCCAACAGAATATTATTTAACCACATTGCTAGCTTGTTACTAGCATTTTAACAGCATATTTTACCAACCTGCTAACATGTTTTAGCACAATATTGGCATGTTTAAGTAGAACTAATATTATTTTTCAACACATTCTTAGAATGCTTTAGCATGTTACTACCATGTTACTAGCAGAGTTTAACATGATAATAGAATGTTCCTAGTTTATTTCTAATCTGTTTTAGCCTTTTGTTACCATTGTATTTAAAATGTTTCTGTCATGTTCAACAACATTGGTTTAGAACGGGGGTGTCCAAACTTGGTCCTGGAGGGCCGATGTCCAGTTTACCTCCAACTTGCTTCAACACATCTGCCAGGAAGTTTCTAGTATATCTAATAAGAGCTTGATTAGCTGGTTCAGGTGTGTTTGATTAGGGTCTATAAAAACCTTTTTTCTGCTATTTTACAGACTTATTTCTCTATATATCATTTCTTATACATTATATTATTTCAAACTAATAAAATGTCAATAAAAGTCACTTTGTCAACAAAGCAGAAATCATGTCTCCAAAATGCAATTCATAACTTGTTAATTAATAGTTATTAGACAGACAGAAAGAAATAGCATTTAAAGTCGAAAAAGCTAACTAGTATAAACACTTTACATTTATATCTTCAACAAAATCTATTTTACAATGTATAAAAAACACTATATAGTGCTATTTGTCTTGGTGTGCAGGTGGTGAAGTATTGCAGTGAGACTGATCATGATGAAGTCCTCCGGCTGAGCAATGGCTCTGGCACCTGCACTGGCGTCTGCCTGCGGCTTCACTGGGCACAAGAGCTCCAACACCTACTGACAGGAAAAGGTAACACTTGCCCTCAAACACAGGCTGAAAATAAGAAGGCACTTCTACAAACTCAGTGTGTTTTGCCGTCGCCATTAGCTCTGTGTCATGCCACATCAGCAAGATGAGTAAGGAAAAGATGCCATGGAAAGGGACAGTCCTTTCTTCCTCCTGTCTCCCAAAATAAAACAGCCCACGCTCTGACATGATAGCTAAAAATATAAATGCAATTATCTAAATAACAAAAAAGACCTCCTGGGATTTTTTTCCTCTTCAAATATTTCCCAAATGATGTTAAACAGAGCAGGAAATTTTTCACAGTATTTCCTATAATATTATTTCTTCTGGAGAAAATCTTTTTTTTTATTTAAGCTAGAATGAAAGCAGGTTCAAAAATCTTTTAGCCATTTTAGGTCAATATTGTTAGAGCCCTTAAGCTACTTTTTTAGATTATTTTGTCTACAGAACAAACCATCATTATATAATGATTTGCTTAATTATCCTAACTTGCCTAATGAACCTAATTAAGGCTTAAAATGTCACTCGCTGTATAGAAGTGTCTTGAAAAATATCTAGTAAAATATTATGTACTGTCACCATGGCAAAGATCAAATAAATCAATTATTAGAAATGAGTTATTAAAACTATTATGTTTAGAAATGTGTGAAACATTTTTCTCTCCGTTAAACCGAAATTGGGAAAAAAATATAAAAGAATTTAAATTTAACAGGAGGGCTAATAATTCTGACTTTAACTGTATATTTAGGAGTTTTATAATAATTTATAAATACACATTATGCATTAAAAACAATATTATGCAAATGTAGGTATAAAAAATGTATAAATATAATTTATAATTAATTTGCTCTGAGGCCTATGCATCCATTGTTAGAAAGTAGAACTAGAGTGTGTGACAAAGTTCCTAGGTATTATTACTGATTGATGTATTCATTCATTTTCTTTTCAGCTTAGTCCCCTTATTAATCTGAGGTCGCCACAGCGGAATGAACCGCCAACTTATCCAGCATATGTTTTACACAGCGGATGCCCTTCGAGCCGCAACCCAACACCGGGAAACACCCATACACTCTTGCATTCACACACATACACTAAGGCCAATTTAGCTTATTCAATTTACATGTACCGCATATCTTTGGACTGTGGAGGAAACCGGAGCACCCGGAGGAAACCCACGCCACAACGGGGAGAACATACAAACTTCACACAGAAATGGCAACTGACTCACCCGGGGCTCGAATCAGCAACCTTCTTGCTGTGAGGCAATCGTGCTACCCACTGCGCCACCGTGTCGCCTCACTATTATTGATGATAAATTCAATTTTAATGAAAATACTAAAAGACTATGTAGGACAGGCCAACAAAGACTTTATTGTCTGTGAAAAATTACAGAAGTTTAATATTGACAGGCCTCTGATGGTGGCATTTTGTAAGGCCTATAGAATCCATTTGAACCTTTTCATTGATTTGTTGGTTTGCTTCCTTACAAGTAAAACAGAAGAACTCGCTGTCTAAGGTTTTAAATACCTGCAGCAAATGTTTAGGGTTAAAAGTGCTGGGGTTATCCCATTTGTATTAAATCCAGGTGTTAAAGAAAGCCCATCAGATTACAGCTGATATATCCCATTCTCTTTTTGACTTCCCTCAGGATCTCGGTAGAGGGTCCCTTTGGCAAGAACCAACAGATTTAAATGTTCATGATGGAATGTATGATTGATTTGCTGAATATTAATGGGAAGAGGTAGTTGTTGTATTTTAGTACAATTGATTTTGTTTAATGTTTGTCTTAAGTGTGTGGTATGATATATGTGTTGTAAATCTATTATGCTGCAGAACAAATCGAATAAAAAAATTAATGCAAAATGGTCAAGAACATACAAATACAGGCCTTTCCTCCTCCTTTCTCCCAAAATAAAATTTGGCCGACACTCTGAGTGACCGCTGTCATGCTAGCAGTGAGCGTCCGCTCAGATTATTTCCGCCAGCTAATTTCACATCTGAAATGTGTTTGAACACGTCTTTTTTACATCACGTCTCTGGGAAAGTGAAGGCTGCCATGTCCAATTTCAGATCTGTCAAACGCTCCTCGTGTTCAAGGTGTATATTTTCAGCTGAGATACAAACGTCTGGGAGGAAAAGGAGAAGATGGAAAAAAAATGATGTCCTTGTTCTGTCTTTTAACAGACTGTGATAATGAGCGCTCAATTCTCAAAGTGTCAGGATCAAGGCGAAGCTCTCATCTCTTCTGAATGCAGTAAGTCACAGAAGAGCCTCCTGGACAAAGTATTCAGTTCAAATGAGCACATGCTGTATTTTTACCTCACCTTCATTAAAGCTACTGGAGAGACTTCAGAGCCACCAAAATGCTCCAGCCATGTTCATTACGTTAGTTAAGACTATTATCAGACATGCATTTATGACTATACAGCATAAATGAGTAGACCCCCTTTTGGAAATGAATATTCGTATCCATTTCTCTATGAACATAGGCTACATATTTTTGATGTATTTTAAACCAACCAGTTCTATTAAACTGTTATAATCATTAAAATAAGAGCGTGATTGTATTTTGAATTAGCTTTATTTACTTAATAATTATGTTCATATTTTTGTATTATATGAATAGTAATTTAATAAAACAATTGTTTAAATATTTTGTTACTTTTTAAAAAAAATTCAATAGTTTTAATAAATAAAGAGATAAACAGATAGATAAACAGATAAATAAATAAATAAATTAATTATGTAAATAATTAAATTATAAAATTATTAATTAATTAATGCTATTTATTTTCAAGAAAAGCACTTAAATGATTAAAATAAATTGAAAGCCTTGATAAATCAAGAAATAATAATAAAAAAACTTAAATAGATAAATAAATAGATAGATAGATAGATAACTAAATGAATGAATAAATAATAAATAAATAAAAGCTATTTATTTTCAATGCAAGCACTTGTTGAGCGATTAAAAGAAATTTAAAAGCCTTGAAAATAA
The DNA here is from genome assembly GCA_903798205.1 of Danio tinwini. Taxonomy (NCBI): domain Eukaryota; kingdom Metazoa; phylum Chordata; class Actinopteri; order Cypriniformes; family Danionidae; genus Danio; species Danio tinwini. The sequence continues at coordinate 22,177,624 of CAIGQZ010001492.1, read as the reverse complement.
ATTAATAATTATAATAATAAAGATTAGATAGATAAATAAATAAACAAATACTGTTTGAAATTTGAAAGTGTTGACAGACAGACAGACAGAGATTGATAGATAGATAGATAGATAGATAGATAGATAGATAGATAGATAGAT
>CAIGQZ010001492.1:22140017-22156719 GCA_903798205.1 Danio tinwini | reverse complement strand
TAGATAGATAGATAGATAGATAGATAGATAGATAGATAGATAGATATCTTAAATGTATAATCCTAAAATATGACACGCTTAACTTCCAACTGAAGGTAAAATAGCACCTCTCTGTGGACACACTTGTGTTGATCCATTCATTTTTATGACCTGGATGTTTCTTGAATTATTCTGTACAAGATTTGTTTTGATATCCTGACAGTAGAGCGCCAGTATGTATCTCAAATACCATGCAACACGCCAGCGTTAGGCACACTGAACAGTCTACTGATATAGACAACACGCATCCATAGTGTGTGTGTGCGTGTGTGTCTGAAGCAGAGTTCACAAACACCGGTCCCATGGGCGCCTGTCGCCATGCAGTGCCCTAGCTTCGTCTTAAAAAGAGATCATTAACTATGTGTTTTAATGATATTCTGCTAGTTATAAAGCAGTTCGTAAGCTCTAGTAGTTGTCAGCTGCAGTGCGGCATCGCTTGTCTATTTTTAAGAATAATATTACGTGTTGTGTATTAATATTTTATCAGCGCACAGGCAAAAAAAAAATCTCAAAGCGCAAAAACTAAGCACGTTAAAACCCTTCATCCAGAGTTTGTGGTATATAAACTCGGATGCGCGTGGAAGAGTCACGCGCGCAATGAAATCAAATGTAACCTACTTTCAGCATCGTGCATCTGCTTGAGCTGCAGCAAAAAAAAAACACGCAATTATATAATCTAAAATGTTGATCTTACCTCGCCGGAACATCCTGAAGGTGCGGTGATGATGCGCGCTGTACTTTATTATCCCACTGTGCTCATCAAAATAAGCGTCTCATCTTTAATAATCCGTGGTAAAAGTTTGATCTGTTCTTCAAACGCGAGGAGATCCACAGCAGATAATAATAATAATAATAATGATAATTCGTAACTCCTGACCCCTTGGTCTCAGGTATCTATTAAGATGGAAAACAACATCCCCGACGTGGAAATTTCTCACATCCCCGAGAAATGTTTCGATAGAGATTTCAGACAGAAATGTTCTTGTATTGTCAGTCTGCAGTTATAAGTGAAGCAGGAATCTTTCAGATAGCCATAACGACGGCGTTTAAAGTTTTACAGTATGAGTCGGTTTGACGGGAAAGCAGGGTTGTGGTCTTGTGTACCACTTTAACGATGAGTCTGTTTAGTTGTGTGTGTGAGTGTGTGTGGATGTGAGAAAGATGCTCCGGTTGACAGCGGATGACGGGCGGCCGGTGCGGTCTCTTCAGGAGTCGGGAAGCTGGAGCTCTGGCGGGAGGAGACGCGGAGGGTATTTGCAATGCCCGTTTCGTGAAAGAATCATTCCATAGAATCGGATCTTCTTAGTGATTCAATTGAATGGCTCACAAATCGAAACGATTCAGTTGAGGTCGTTCTTAAAAACATAGTTCACTACTTACTCAAAAATACTTTATTCACTCATTTCATCCGAAATGTAGATTTTTTTTCTTTGGTGGAATTTTCTTCAGTGATCCTTGGTGATTTATACACCGCAAAAAAGCTTTTCTACTTCATTTTTGTCTTGTTTCATTTGTTCATTTATTCATTCATTTTCCTTCAGCTTAGTTCCTTTATTTATCAGGGGTCGCACCAGCGAAATGAACCGCCAACTTATCCAGCATATGTTTAACGCAGCAATTGCCCTTCCTGCCGGAACCCAGCACTGGGAAACACCCATACACGCACTGGGAAACACCCATACACTCTCATTCACACACATACACTATGGCCAATTTAGCTTACCCAATTCACCTATAGCACATGTCTTTGGACTGTGGGGGAAACCAGAGCACCCGGTGGAAACCCACGCAAACACGGGGAGAACATGCAAACTCCACACAGAAATGCCAACTGACCCAGGTGGGGCTAGAACCAGCAACCTTCTTGCTGTGCGGCGACAGTGCTAACCCAGCCAATTCGAATGTTATTCAATGTCACTCGATTGATTGGGCATTATCAGTGGTTATCAGCTGATAGATATAGGCCAGTAAAGGCCTTCTGCATCTACTAGAGGGCTCAGAAGGCTGTTATCATCCATCCACATGGTTAATCAGCTATAGATCACATACGGCTGCAGACCGTTAGCAAGTTAGCAAGAATTATTTTTATTATTTTTTAAATTTACCATTAATTGTATTTTGTTAATGTCTACCCTAACCCAAAACAACCATCTCAGTAACGTAAAAACAGATCTGGATCTGGAGTCTTTTCTATTAGTATAGCTGATTAACCATGTGGATGGATGATAACAGCCTTCTTAGGCAACTTGTAGGCGCAGAAGGCCCCTACTGGCCCATTTTTTTCAGCTGATAACCACTGATAACTTCCATTCAATCGAGTGACAACTTTCGAATCGGGTGGTGTCATGTGTAATGGGAATGTCTAAGACGTGTTTGCTGACTGCGCATGTGCACAGACGAGGGGAGTTCTGGGAATTGCTGTGAAACAAGAAGCTATCGGCTAGTGTGTTTGTGCTCGTGTTTAATAAAAAAAGCTGTGCCCTGTTAAACCAGAATATAATGACTTGCGTAGTTAATCGGTGACTAACGCTGCATGGTGTCAGAAGCAGAGATTTGAATGGAGTAGAAGACAAACTCATAAAGTTGTTGCGAGATCTGAAGTGTGCGTCGCTATGGCAATGTTCACTCCACCATGTTAAATAATCGGCCAATGGGGTAAGGAAAATAATCATGTTTCAAACTGAAAACAAGATTATTTAGCTTGTTTTAAGGAAAAACACAATTTTGACTAATTTTTTCTGAAAATAGGACTATATTTTTTGCTTGTATTTAGAAAATATTTCTTGATTTAAGATTTTTTAGATCTTTGGACTAAAAACAAGCCAAAAGTAATGCATAAATTGTGCCGTTTTGGTGACTGTCACTTTAAAGCTCAAAAGAAGGCAGCCCATAGAGACTACTGTGGTCATTTGTGCATTGTTACAATCACCATCAATCCAGGCTTGTAGATCGCTGGGAATCATTCACTTTTACTCAGGACTACAAATCCTGTGATGCACCACACACTCACACCTGCTCTGGTTTTCCGCTGATTGCTAACACAACACACACAGCTGAAGCTGTTCAGAACGGATTACATGGACTTTAAAAGCAGCACAGACACACGGTGCTGTATCTTGTTGAACTGTTTTGTGACATTACAACATGCTGTGTTTGACCCTTGCTTTGTTTTGTTTGTTTACGTTGCTTGCTGCCTGTATTGACCATTTGCCTGTTATTTGACCATCCTTCTGGATTTGCCTGCTTGTTTGCCCCTGATTGTGATCATTGCCTGCCTGACCATTCTCTGTGTATTAAATCTTGCATTTGGATCCGCAACACCATTGTCCCTCACATAACAAGCATGCAGATACGATACAAAAAACATGCAGATACAGATACAAAAACTCTGATGACGGATGACTGCTTCTCACTCAGGGCTGTCTATGCTAATAAGGAAGAGAGTGCCACTAATATGGGTGAGACTTTCCCCTTTCGATGACATGCACAAAGGGAGAATGTCAATCAAAGTGTTTCTGCAGACTGTTTTCATGAAATGTGATTATAAAAATAGATTTAATACAACATGAATCATGACAGCATGTTTTTAGTTCATTGTGTCTTATTAAACTAAGGTAGTCTAACTTAATTTTTTAAGTTATGCAAGCTGTTTTAAGTCAGTTTAACATAATATAAATTTAGTGGACTCATAAGGTTAATTTGATTCAGGTTAAAAATTTAAGGCAGCCAGGATTTTTTTTACAGTGTGTATATATATTTACTCACTGTTGCCACACAACTGTGTTTAAACCACCTATTTAAAAAAAAAAAGACTTTTGCATATAGGTCTCCTTTAAAGTGGCTGTAGCTATTGACTTGCATTTTATGAATCACCATGGACTACAATGTGAGCTAAAAAAAAAAACGTCTTTAATGTTCTACTGAAAAAAGACGCAAATACATTTTAAATGAGCCTATTATGAGCTGATTCATGCTCTATAAGAAATTGAGCAGGGAGACATTAATTTACAATATGACTCAAAGAAAAACACAATAAATATCCCTTTTAACCTTTTGATGCAACTAACGTCACACATGAATGCCTGGGACCATGTAATGATTCAGTTCAGGCCTCAATTGAGAAGAGAATCGTTGAATTGTTACTCATTCATTCATTTTCTTTTAGCTTAACCTCTATTTTCATTTGCCACAGCAGAATGAACCACCAACTATTCCGTTATTTGTTTTATGCAGTGGATGCCCTTCCAGCTGCAACAAAGTACTGGGAAACTTCCATACACACTCATACATTAGGGCCAATTTAGCTTATTCAATTTAGCTTATTCAATTCACCTATAGCGCATGTCTTTGGACTGTAGGGGAAACCGGAGCATCCAGAGGAAGCCCACGCCAACCCAGGTAGAACATGCAAACTCATACAGAAATGCCAACTGACCAACTTTTATTGATTTATCACTAACGAAAAGACAGAGTTTGATCTCACTTTAATTTTAAAAATGTTTCCTTCTTTCTGTGATTTCCTCAGACAGACCTGTGAGGAAAAGACCTATGAGGAAAAGCTAATATGCATCCGTTCACCTCAAAACCTCTGTTGTTTTGGTTCTTAGATGACACTATCTGTCAAGTGAAAGTAAGAAGAGCAATGTTTTCCTAGTTTAGTGCTCATAGACGCCCATATAATGATAATCGGAGGGGGGGGGAGAGAGATATTTTGTGATAATAACTTGCACAAAAAATGTCCAATAGAATTTCATCTTGCTTCTTTATTATTCAGACATAAAAAGTTATGTGATTAATATGACATTTTTCATTAATTTTCCTTCGACTTAGTTCCTTTATTAATCAGGGATTACCACAGCAGAATGAACCGCCAACTTATCTAGCACATGTTTTACACAGCCAATGCCATTGCAGTTGGCAGCTAGTACTGGGAAACACCCATACACTCATTCACACACTACACTACAGCCAATTTAGCTTACCCAATTCACCTATAGCGCATTTCTTTGGACTGTGGGGGAAACCGGAGCACCCGGAGGAAACCCACGCCAACATGGGGAGAACATGCAAATGCCACACAGAAATGCTAACTGGCCCAACCGGGACTCAAACTAGCAACCTTTTTGCTGTGAGGAGACAGTGCTAACCACTGAGCCACCATGTCACTTAATATGAAATTAATAATGAGGAATTTTTGTTTAAAATTGTCCATAATAATACTTTGTATTGTGTTTTGCACTTTATTTAGGATGCGTCTAGCTATACCCAATAAATCTGCCCTGACGGCAACACTGGTCCATCTTCGCTGAGCAAAGTGGCCACAATACAAAGCAGTAAATCTCTGTGTCTGTGTAAGGTGAGAGTGTTAATGTCCTCCAGTCCTGTATGTCACTGTGTAGGGCAAAGGGGGTTAATGTCCCTATCCAGCATCATCTGACACAAGCACCTGTCACATCAGGATCACACAATTCAGAAAGTAGTAGGGTCAATTGCAAGGCCGCTTTAATCCCTAGTAAAGAGGATAATGTTCCCCCTTTCCTCCCTCCTTCTCCCACAGGGACTCGATATAGGATGGACACTGATAAATATAAATTGTTCTGCCTCCCCCGTGGTGTCTTCCTTTCTCTGTTTAGGTTTATCTCTAACCGGCAGAAAACGATGCAGTTTAATCACATTATACATTGTAATATGTTTAGCTGTATATACAGGTGAAGTCAAAATTATTAACCCTCCTGTGAATTTTTTTGTTCTTTTTTAAAAATTGTTGTTTAACAGAGCAAGGAATTTTTCACAGTATTTTCAATAACATTTTTTTTCTGGAAAAAGTCTTTTTTTGTTTTATTTCGGCTAGAATAAAATCAGTTTTTAATTTTTTAATAACCATTTTAAGGCCAATATTATTAGCCACCTTAAAGGGCCACAAAAGCCCCCATCTCAGAAGGGTGTTTTCACACCTCTAATTTGAAAAAGTCAGGAAAGTGGGTGAGTCCAGCTCTGTTTAGATGGGAGTGACGGGGGAGGGAAAGAGGGAAGGTTTTGGATTTAAATGGGAGTTTCAGTTTGGGCACACGCTGACTTTCACAGAGGCAAAACAACACACCGACGCAGGGGAGAAAGACAATGACTGTGTTTACATGGACATCAGTAATCAAATTATTTGCCAAATTATTAATTTGTCGACTTTAACTAGTTCGGCGCTTTCACTTTCTTTCAGGAACATTTCATGCATGCCCCCCATGACAAATGAGATATTTGATGCGGAATAGCTGGGAGAATCAAGTTTTAATGGAATGTTTGATACCACACGGCGAATGGGAGAAAGAAAAACCCTCCGCATTTCTTGGTAACTTGTCACAAAATGCGGTGAAAATTCTACACGACAGTAATTGTTTGATTAAGGTGTTTACATTCGGAGAGCAGCATTTACAGCAGACCTTTCAGCCCACAATATTTATTCATTCATTCATTTTCTTTTCGGCTTAGTCCCTTTATTAATCCGAGGTCGTCACAGCGGAATGAACCGCCAACTTATCCAGCATATGTTTTATGCAGCGGATGTCCTTAATATTGTAGTGATATTACTAAGGTGTGTCTTTAAAAGCTGAAAGAGAACTGCTGACGATACAAACTTTGCCATCTGAATAAACAAACAAAGAGCACTGATCACACAATTACCAAATCTGTAGAGACAGATTTTTTGGATCAGCAAAAAAGAGAGGACACGAATGTCATTTGTTTTTAATGTATACGAAAAACATTACTGTAAAAACCATTGGTTTTAACAAACAGAACTTGTTGAAAAAAAAACAATTGTTGGAAAATATTCAATATGATAAATGATCTTTGCTACTGTTGCTGATAATGCTAAATATAGAAATCTAACATCTTGTACAAAATATCATATTTATTTTTAATTAATGATTCAACAATTCACACATACAACTTTATGTTTCATTATAGGTGTGAATACCTATTCAGTTACATAATTTTGATGGTTGTTTGTCGCCACCTATTGGTTGAACAATGTAATTGCTACAACAATCACTAGTGCCAAGTTCCATTAAATGGTGATTTTAATCTTTACCATAAACATCATTGTTTATATCTGAACTATAAACTGCTCTCCCAGTACTTCTGTGTTATTTAATTGTTTGTAACTCACTGAAAAAGTGTAAAATCTCTTGATCTCTCGATCAAATGCAGATTTAAATGCAGCGTTTAGAAGGATTAATAAACATATGCAATCAAATGATCATTATCATTTAACATTCATGTTGCGCAAGTTTGAATTGAGATCATGATATTTTAATGTTTAATTGTGCAGCTTTACACTGAATGCAATAATGTCGGCTAAACAAACAGTAACAGAAAACACCTTTAATTAATAACCTAAGACAGCATTTAGGTACGTTCCACCACATATTTTTCCGTCATCATTATATTTTACAGGGAAGCCAAAATGCTTTCATTCACATAATTTGAATGACGTGGAAGACGATCTCTCTGCAATTGTTATGAATGTTCGATTTTGAACCTACAAGTTCAAAAAAAGTTATTAATTTGCAAGTCACGTGCATTTCAAACTGTGGGTTGTGATCCGTATGGATATAATAATATTAATAATACTATTAATAGTGTTATTACTTCCCAGAACAGTCTTGAACGTTTATTGTGTTTGTCTTTGTCATCTGATGTGCAAGTAATTTATTATATAAAAAAATGGCTGACTGTGGTTCTCCTATCAAAGCAAATTCAAATTTCCTTTTTGATATTTGGCACCAGTTTACCAGAAAGTAACAATTTTGTTCTCTTTGACTCGTTGAATTTAAACAGTGCTATATTTGCAAAAGTTTTATGTGATATTCCAGTTTTGTGCATAATTCTAATGTGGATCTTTGGATGAACACATAGCTGGAAACAATGGCAGGTTTGTGACTGAAAATGGCTTGTTGATGAGGTCAGAGTACTATAGCAGGATTTGTTTGAGCAGGTAGAAAGGCAACAATACCCCAAAATAACAATTAGATTTTATTGAAGTCTTGAGAAGAGAAGCTCTGAACCCACAGCCCCTCAAACTCATCAAAATTTGACAATAGTAGACTAGAAAACGGTCTGGTAAGTCTCAGTTTCTGCTGATGGTTGGGTCAGAGTTTGTTGTAAACAATATGAAAGCATGGATCCAGTAGTGGTGTGTAATGGTGTGAGGGATATTTTCTTGACACACTTTGAGACTACTTTGAGCACCCTTGATGGATATAGACTGTAGATATACAAAGATGGTTAATTCACATTACTACAAATGAGGGAGAGTGCATGGCCCAATATGGCCACCATAAAGAAGAAAGTCCTGCCTTCCAGTTGAAATAACCAATTGTCAAGCTTTATAGCCAGGTGTTTTTTGGGGAGGAGGGGTCTATATATTCATTCATTTTCTTTTCGGCTTAGTCCCTTTATTAATCTGGGGTTGCCACAGCGGAATGAATCGCCAACTTATCCAGCATATGTCTTACGCAGTGGATGCCCTTCCAGCTGCAACCCATCACTGGAAAAAGGGTCTAGATTCCCTTAATCTTTAACACAAGCCCTGTCATTTGGCGACTAGTATGTCCTTATGTGAAACAGCCATAAAGGAGACATGCTAATCATTGCGTACACACAGTAGCTAGAGCAAGCAGGAAACTAAAACATAATTAGTGCGTAGGCAATAATGAGAGAAGTCACTTCACAGATTCCAGGATTCCCCCGTTCATTTAAATAGGTCTTAAATGAACGTTCATAACTCTGAACGGTCTCGGATGTCTTTGCGAATATGGACACTTTTCTTATTTTTTATGTAATATCTATTATATCTATAATATTATATAATATCTATTATATCTATTGTATCTATTAATAACAATTTATTTTATATGAAATTATCCATCACATTCTTTCTCCATGACTTGTTGGACATTTACAATAAATTTACTCTATTTTATAGTGGTTCCAAAAAAAAAAAAAAAGAGACTAAATTAGGAGACATTATTAAGTGCAAATCATCGCCTTCAGAGGGAGCTTCAATCACATGATCTTGAATGGGATCCTTCAACTAATTAAAGTTACCAAGGGAATTATTTAAAAATAGCATATGGTTTCACATCAGATGACTTTTGCTGCATCTAATCGCCTACTACACTAATAGGTAGTAAATCTGAATTAGAATTTACTACATGACCGTTACGAAAAATTCTACCGTTCATTTAAATAGGACTTTGGCCTTGGATGCCTTTGCGAATATGACTGCCAAGTGAACACACCTTCCTTGAAAGAGACTTTGGTAATGGTTACTTCTCATGCCAATCCATATTTGACCACAGTGTGTCCATTTTATGATGTGTATCGTACCTCCATCATGATAACACTCCATCTGAATCTGGTTTGTTAAGACATATGTTTGCTATACTCAAATGGCCTCATCAGTCACCAGAACTCAATCTAATAAAGACGTCCCTCTGGGATGTGCTGGAACAGGAGATTCACAATAACTGTGTGATATTATCATGTCAATATGGACTCAAATCTCTAAGGAATGTATCCAACACTGTACAATATTTGCTATGAAGAATTGAGCAGTTTTTGAAGACAAAAATTAGTCCAACTTGACACTAGTAAGGTGTACATAAAGTGGCAGGGAATATTGTAGACATCACTGATAAAACAACCTTTATTTCTAAAGTTTATTTCTAAGAGTGCGCTGAAATGTAGGCAGAATTTCACCTTTGTTCCATAGAAGGACTGTGTGTGGTTTAGACTAAAATGAGAATGAGTGATTATTTAAAAATGTTTTATCACAGCATTTTATCATGCTTGATTGGGAAGAAAAGACCATTAATTTACAAGCAAGCATGAGACATGTATGAAGAGCAAGACAAAACAACATTGCGTGAGAGGAGGAGTCATGCAGCCTGTGCCTGGCCTCCCTGAGGAACCTGCTCAACTGAAACACAATATTTGTTTGTCTCTGAGATGTGTAGCAACACACACACACACATTGGTGTTGTAAAGTGCTGATGAAGACATTTAGAAACCGGTCACACACCAGGGCGCTAAGAACTGTGAACTCAGAAGGGACGTCAGATGTTGATTTTCTTCCCGAGTCCAGTCTGCTTGTTTTGAAAACCTTGGAGTTTTGTTGAGCTTACTGTCTGAATTTAAAAGCACTTCACATTGTTGTTTTTTTGCTTGTTAGGTTTGGTTGCCCTATTGTTATGGCTAATACTAAGGGCTATGGATTTCAATAAATCTTTAACCCAAAGTATGAAGCTTTTCATGGACGTCACCCTGCAATGTTTATGCTTCATACATGGAAGAAGGGACTGAAGCTATATAGATAAGCAGAGCTTCACAGACATTGTGTATTAATATGCATTTTCAGTGATCCAATCTCAAGTGCTCAGTTAAAGCACATTGTATTTCCAAATGCTTTTCTTGGGAATAAGACATCCTCCTTTGCTCTATATGTTATCGCTCTATAGACTTTTTCTATATAATTTTAATGTGAAGCCCTTAGTGCATTGGATAATTACACTGTTTGGATTTGGTATGGCTTTCTTTAGGGGCTTTACATTGCATTCCATACCTACAGTACCTAGTAGCTACTTCTTTTTTTAGCACCACCTAGGGTGAGGTTCCTAGCGTTACCATCAAATGATGTATACACACTGCTGATCACTGATTGGTCAAAGAGAATCATCACTACCAGTGTCATTGGATTTGCCAATCTTCTATATTTATATAGTGAGCAGCAGCCACTGCTGTATTGTTGGTTCACATGACTAAACAATTCCATTATGAAAATTGACCATGTTTTATTGTAGTAAAATTTTAGTAAGCGTTTTTTGGCACATTGACTTCCATTTGTATAAACACATTGACACCATGGTCGACTATGGTAACCTCAAATTAACTATGGTTTTGCAAGACCAATCATAGTTTTATCATGCACTGTAAAACCCAAAAAGTTAAGGTAACTCAAACTATTTGAAGAAACCCACTGCAACAAACTATTTAAGTTCAAAAACAAATCCTAATGAGTACTGTGGACTTAATCCATTTGAGTAAACAAAGCAATTTGAGCACAGTAAAACCCAATAAAAGAAGACAACTCAAACCAACTACTGTAAAACCCAATAAGTTAAGGCAACCCAAGACAAGACAAGAGCCTCCAGACAAGAGCCAAACATGGACTATATCAGGGCCAAGTGTTAGCCAAGTTAATAACCCATAACTGGGCCTAAACTGGACCAGAATCCAGAATTGTCCAGAAGCCAGATTTGGTGTCACAACTGCAATGAAATTGATTAACCCATGAAACATTGTGCTTTAACCTGATTGGTAGAATTATTAGTGTCGTAGTTTTTTTTTTTTTTTTCCATTTTAAAGCAGACAAATTCAATGTGTGCTTGTGCATAAAATGAGACAATCAGATTTTTTTTCATCTATCTTATTAAAAAACTGACTTTGACATTTGGTTAATAATATTACTTGTAAAATAAGTTTGGTTAATGAAATAAATGTAATGTAGGCTAAATTCAGTTATTTTGCAACATAAAATAAACAATAGATTAATCATTTAAATAATTACAGTGCATCTGAAAAGTATTCATAGCGCTTCACTTTTTCCACATTTTTTTATGTTACAGCCTTTTTCCAAAATGGATTAAATTCATTTATTTCCTCAATTCTACACACAATACCCCATAATGATAATGTGAAAAAAGATTAGTCAAAAATAAAATAAAATAAAACTGAAAAATCACATGTATATAAGTATTCACAGCCTTTGCCGTGAAACTCTAAATTGAGCTCAGGTACGTTCTGTTTCAACTGATCATTCAGCTTAATTGGAGTTCACCTGTGGTAAAGTAGACATGGTTTGAAAAGGCATATACCTGTCTATATAAGGCCAGGGTTGATAGTGCATGTCAAAGCACAAACCAAGCATTAAGATAAAGAAATTGTCTGTAGACCTCCCAGACAGGATTGTCTTAAGGCACAAGGCTGGGGAAGCTAAACCAAATGGATTGACTTCACAACAACTTGGTGAATGTGCTAGAGTGGCCCAGCCAGAGCCCAAACCTAAATCCTAATAAACATCTCTGGAGAGATCTGAAAATGACTGTACACCGTCGCTTCCTATCCAACTTGATATAGCTTTAGAGGCACTGCAAAGAGGAATAGGCAAAAATTACCCAAAACATGTGTGCCAAGTTTGTGGCATCATAATAAAAAAGACTCGAGTCTGTAATTGCTGCCAAAGGTGCATCAACAAAGTATTAGGCAAAGGCTGTAAATATGTACAAGTGATTTTTTTCAGGTTTTTTATTTTTTATAAATTTGCAACAATTTCAAAAACTCTTTTTTCACATTGTCATTATGGAGTATTGCGTGTAGAATGTTGAGGAAATAAAAAAAAAAACTAATCAATTTTGCAATAAGGCTGTAACATAAAAAATGTATAAAAAATTAAGCTCTATGAATACTTTCCGGATGCACTGTACATCTTGATTCTTTCCTGGATTCAAATGAATGCATTAGAAGATTCAAACAGGAAGATGACTTTGTGTACTAAAATATTCATATGTGTATTTTAAATGTGGGTCAAGATAAGCCAAACTTACATTGCCCAAATATCAAGTTTTAACATTTGAGCCAAATACTACATTTGACATCTGGCCCATGTCTTGTGAGCAACCTTAAAGACAGTGCCACCTCTGCCAACCTAGGCCATGTTTGGCCCACGTGCTGTATGCCAGTGCCGGATGAAAGCCTGCTGTTTCAGATCTGGGCCAGAATTCTTTGCTACTTGGGATCCTACAGAATATGTACTTAATAATTACATGTAAACAACCCACATCTTAATAATAGAAATGTATACGCCACTAGTTAAGGGAACTGGTACAAAAACTAAAGTATTACTGAACGTCTTGACTTTGACCAGGAAGAAAAGTGTAATAGAAAATGGTGTAATAGTGTCAGAAAGTGCAATAATTAATTAAGCTAATTTTGTTTTAATAATATTTACGTGTAGTTTAAAGAAATATGCAAAAAGAATGTATTTTTACATTTTTTAAATACAGCACTCTGTGCTCTGTCAGTAAAAAAAAAATAAAAGACCAGGATAAAGGACTGTATATCTTTATAAGGCAATAAACATGACAAGGTAGTTGTTCTTCCCATTCTTCCACTGCTTTTAAACTCAATGAAATCTCTCTCTTGCAGCCTCTCATTCCTTACTCTCCGTTCAGTTCTCACAAATTACATTTCAAAGGTTTGTGTTTTGTGAGCGCTGAGGTGAGAGCAGTCTCAAGCCTAATTTTTTATCACATCACGTTAAATGTATTGAGAATCAACCCGCTAATGTTATTTACTCTTAAAAAGATAGTCTCACAGGTCCTCGTTATACATAAAGAAGAATTAGGTTTGGACTCTGGAGGCGTAACGTTTGGATTCGGACTTCAGGAATGTGTTCACTTTCATGTTCACCCTATTACAGAGCTTTTGAGGAATTATTAGAGATTTTGGCACAACACAAGCATTTCCTGTTGGGCCAGTGCTCATAGTGTTTGATGGCACAGATTTGTAGCCTAGTTTAAAACTTTTTTATTAGCAGTGCAAAACTTACATTAATTTATTTTTTCTTCAGCTTAGTACCTTATGTTTCAGGGGTCACCACAGCGGAATTAACCGCCTACTATTCCAGCATATGTTTTACACTGCGGATGCCCTTCCGGCTGCAACCCAATACTGGGAAACACCCATACACTCTCACATTCACACACACACTTATACACTTGGCCAATTTTGTTCATCCAATTCACATATAGCGCATGTCTTTAGACTGTGGGGGAAACCCAAGCCAACACATGGGAGAACATGCAAACTACCCTGAAATGCCAACTGGCCCAGCCAGGACTCGAACCAGACACCTTGTTGCTGTGAGGTGACAACTGAGCCATCGTGTCACCCACATAAACATACAGCATAAGGTAAATGCAGAACACATAAACAGCAATAGAACAGAAATGGAAATATAAGGAATGTGTATAAAAATCAATGACAATTAAAAACTTACTGATAGTGTTTAAATAGTATTTAACACTCAGTCGTAATGAAAATAACAACAATATTTATAATATCAATAATAGTAAAGTTGGAGGTGATGAAAGTAATATTCTGTGATGACGGCAACAGTGATGTCAATAATAATGAACGTAATATTAATAATGAGACAAAGAAAAAGATACATGCCTAATAGGGATGCAACAATACAGTTAGCTTAAGGTCCAATACATACCTCGGTTTTTTAACACGGTTTTTGGTTCGGGTCGGTTGTAATGGCTTGACACATAAGTTTTTTTTGTTGTTATGCTATGCTTAGGCAATACGAACAGTAAGAAAGAGAAAAAATAAAAACGATTTATTGCAGTACTCCTTTATTTTACTTCAAAACCAAGAAAGGTACACTAGTTCCTAGTGCATTGTATAATAAAAAAAAAAATAACACTGAAATATCAGAGCTGCTGGTAGTCCATGTACAACACATGTGGGCAACACATAAATTCCTCCATTTTAAAAATAAACATGCATGTGAAGTTAATAAACATAAATTGACCATTTCAAATAAACATATTTGTACTTCAGTAAATATAAATAAACCATCTTAGTTAAAGTAAACACTGCCTTTTTCGGAACCAGTTGGGTATGTTTGCTGGAAGGATTCAGCGAGGGATTGTTGTTTTATGGAGGACTTTATTACCTTCTCTGCTATCCTGCCTTCAGACAGTGATATTGCTGGGTGATGGCGCCGCAGATGTGCAGTCATGTTGGAAGTGTTTCCATTTGATTAGTCTATACATGTAACCAAAATGTCCCCACACTGTGGATTTGAAAGACACCGGCGCTTCCTCGTATTGCTGCCTCACTTTATCGCTGCTCGCCATGTTAAAGTGTGGAATGATGGTGGAGTGCCCCCTTTAGAGCTTAGTTATTGAATATTTACTCGCGGGGAGGAGTTTCCTCATCTCAGCTTGTAGACTTACAGGCACACACAAACAGTAAATTCGGAGAGAAATAAAACGCACATAAATTATTTAAACGTAAAACTGGAATTCACAAGCACGTATCGAATCGTGGATGTCGTACCGAACGGTTCAATATTGTATTGAGAATTGTGGCATCTCTAATATCTAATACACACTACATCTGCTATCTTCTTTGTCAGTGATCATGTTTTTATTTTATTTATTTTTTGGCAGAACGGTTCTCCTTTCCTGTTTCATTTATTTTCTTCCCTTTTTTATATATTCTAAGGGAAACAGGAGTGTTGAATAATGTTCTTGGTGGTTGCCTCATGATAATTTAGTAACAACAACAACAACAACAAAATAAATAAAAATTTATCAAGAAAACCAACCCAGGCTTATTCTGATTGCGTACCCGTATATACATTTCTAAAGAGGGCCAATTACATCCCAGGAGCTATGTTTTTTTGCAGTTTTTGTTTTCAAAAATACACCAGAGGCCGCCGTGTATGCTTTATCAGATCGAGTACCATACGTGCCTGCTCTTCTTGTGTAAATCCATCAGAGGCCACTGTCGACTGACTGACTGACCAACCGGCTGACTGACCAACCGACCGATTCCCCCCACCCTCCTCCTTCCCTAAACCCAACCCATAGCGTTTTAAAAAGCACCGGTTGACCAGCGCACGCCACCTTTCCAGAACCCAACCAACAGTGTTTTGAAAAGCAATCCAGAAAAAAAGCCCCCTAATTTTTACCACGTTTTCAGATTTTACCACATTTGGGCTTTTGTTTTTATCTTATCTGCTTTCTGGAACTGTTCTACACTGGACTCAAACCCCATCGTCGCAGTCATCTCCTCACTGCGTCTCAAGTCCACCAACGTACATGGCGAGCCAACTAGACAAACTGGAAACAGTGAGAAAGTCGTTTATATGGAGGCAAGCGGTCAGCTAGTAAACGTGAAAAGGAACAGCATTATACCGCCCGTAGCATTCGTTTTAAATACTAAATTCAGCCATACATACTTCTGGCTACATAATTAGCGATCTCCACAAATGTAGGGCCATGTTTTCAGAATGAGCATGTGTTGGAAAAACAGAAATAGGTTGTTTTGAACTCGATTTCACTTTTTAGCATTGCACTCTGCGCTCTGGATGACTTTCATTCGTGGCAGATAAGGGATCAGCTTGATGGGCTTTTGACCTTTCGGTGACCTTTCGTCGACCAATTCGGCAAACTTCTGCCTTGTAATGAACGCTTTGTACTCTAGCTTCCTAACATCCCGGTCTAAAGCTCAAAACTCGACCTTTTCAACAGATGGGCTCTCGCCTTCACTCTCCTTGCCAAATTATGAAATCCCTCCTTTCTGAGGAAAAAGTATGAGTCATTCTGTGAACTTCAATGACTGCTGCAGTTTTAGCTACACTACATGTGTGGTTCGTGGGAGTCCCGCTCAGCTCTGCCAAGGTTACAGGCATCCGTGACACATAGCCCAACAGATATGTCAATCAATATGTGGATGCCATGTAAACAGAGGATCCTGAGTGAGATAGAGAGAGAGAGAGAGAGAGAGAGAGAGAGAGAGAGAGAGAGAGAGA
>CAIGQZ010001492.1:22109577-22128621 GCA_903798205.1 Danio tinwini | reverse complement strand
ATATATATATATATATATATATATATATATATATATCGGCTAGAATAAAAGCAGTTTTAATTATTTTTGGAGATTGTCGACAGAATAAACCATCATTTTACAATAACTTGCCTAATTACCGTAACCTGCCTAGTTAACCTAATTAACCTAGTTAAGCCTTTAAATGTCACTTTAAGCTGTATAAAAGTGTCTTGAAAAATATCTAGTCAAATATTATTTACTGTTATCATTCATTCTCTTTTCGGCTTAGTCCCTATATTAATCTGGGGTCGCCACAGCGGATTGAACCGCTAACTTATCCAGCATATGTTTTACGCAGCGGATGCCCTTCTAGCCGCAACCCATCACTGGGAAATACTGTCATCATGGCAAAGATAAAATAAAATCAGTTAAAACAAATGAGTTATTAAACTATTATGCTTAAAAATGTGTTGAAAAAATCTTCTCCTTGTCAAACAGAAAATGGGGGAAAAATAAACAGGGGGGCTAATAATTCAGGAGGCTAATAATTCTGACTTCAACTGTATGTAAAAAATGATAATTTTTGTAATATTTTAATCCTTTAATTCTTTTTCATTTGTAAAAATATTTGTGTATTGCTGTACATCCTGTGTATACTAAGCAATGTCTACACGTTTAATTTCAGACTGCATGATTTTAATCCCGATTTTGACTCACCTACAGGTTTTGAGAAATCGCCGACAAATGTTTTGAGAAATCGCCGACAAATCACAGGCAAATCAGTGCTCTTGCACTTGAGTAACAATCACACAGTGTAAACTATTAAAGACGTGATCTGAAAGAATCGCCGATAAGTCGCAGATGCCCGTGAGATATTAGGCGTGCTAAATATCTGGAGCTGTCGGCGATTCAAATCATGCCGTGTGAAATGAGTTTTGACTGAAAATAACATCGGCGATCACCTACAGCAAAGAGCTTAGAATGACCAAGAGGCAACACTCAATAGAACATTCCATTGCAACAGCAGCGCCCAGCAACAGTCCCGGATTCCGCCATTTTGGAGTGAAAGCGATCGGCTCTCCATTGGATCTTATTGCTGTCACGGTGGCAAGCAGCTGCTTAATTTTTAATTTTTTTTTAAAAAGCGCACTAAAGCCGAGATACAACCTGAAAGACGACAATACAACACTTGCTATTACAATCATCATCACTTTTAATAGTTTATTTTACAGACTTATAACATGCTGCTGTTCTATTGGAATTTTCATTGCAAAATGGCCGCCGCGCCATCTAGTGGCTGTTTACCAAATCGCAGTAGAGTGTCGCCTCTTGGTGATTCTATGCTCTTTGCCTACAGCCAATGAGAGAGCAGCATCCAGTGTGGTTACCTGCAGGCCAGCCAGAGGTTGGGGAAGTTAAAAGAGCTGATTTTTAGTTTAATTGGACCCAAGAAATGGAGGAAAAACTAGCAGAGATTTGGCAGAAGCACCCATGTCTATCATGTCATCTGAGCAAAACTACAACCGGCTCGAAAAAAAAAAAAGCAGAAATGACTAATTCCCTTCAAACTCAGGTGAGTAAATATATAGACTTTCTACCCCATTAAAGGCTTCTTTCTTGTTATGTAGTTAATATCAAAAGATATATTACTTGTGGTTGTGAGACGTAGTTTGGACAAAGTTGTCAGCAATTTTTTCTATTTTAAAGGGCACCTAGGTTACCACTTTTTCCAGATTTAATATAAGTCTTTTGTGTCTCCAGAATGTGTCTGTAAAGTTTCATCTCAAACCACCCATCAGATTTTTTTATTATACCTGTCATAAGTGTCTATTTTGTAGCATTTAGCATCAGCTAGCGGTTTTTGTGTACTGCGCCTTTAAGGCTAGTCCTTCACGCCCACCGTTTCCACGTGCCTGGCAGCGGCTCCCTCGGCTGCGTCAGACAACAGACAAACACGAAGGAATAAGATCTCACGTAACGTTTGTGAGGAAAAACTACAGTAAGTACTTTACCAATGAGTAGGCCCACACGGAATCTGTGCACGTAGAATTCCGCAGATTTCTAGCCCATCATTAATTCTGTTTATTTACTTGAGTAAATGTGTGTAAATCTGAATTTATTCAGTTTTTAAATTACACATATTTCACATATTAAGGTTTTAGTTATGAGACTCTCAAAATAATTCCGCAGAAATCCGCAGATTTTTACCAAAATTCTCAGCAGAAATTGCAAAAAACGTCCAGATTCCGTCTGGCCCTACCAATGAGTATTTAATGCATGTTGTGGAGTTGCAAGGATGAGTCACACACAATGTCGTTACAAAGTTCACGCACACACACAAATAGGATACAGGTTAATCTCCACTGCTGTATGGATATCTGTTATGTCAATGTACAAAATAAACCTGATTTAACGTCCTCAAACCAGGACTGAAACGTCTTCTTTTATAATTGTTCTTACACGCGGCTGTGTTGATGAAGTAAATTGCTGTAATTCATTACAAACATGCACTGTTTTATAACATTTTAAGCTTGTAAAACTCACTCTTGATCACATTTGATGATGATTGATGATCCTAGCAAACTGAACAGACTTTTATTTACGGTTGCTTAGTGTGCGCACATCCTGGTCCTGTGTCTGGTTGATATGATTATACACGTTACTACGGAGACATGTTAATACACAGCTGTCAATCAATTCTTGACTCCTACATCAAGTTGCGGTCGGTCTGAAAACCGTTCTAATTGGTCCACCGTTTTTATGTTGTTAAATTGAAAAAATAGGACTGGGTGTGTTTATATCACCCCAATATGTTGGTCTATACACTATACCTACACATATGTCTGTCCAAACAGCTTGAAAAGTAGATTTTTCACCATAGGTGCCCTTTAAAGTCATACCGTGTGAAACCCCCTGTCTTCGATCAATCTTGCAGTGTAAACAAAGCAGCTACAAAACGCTAGCCCAGATAGTCATGCAGTGTGAAAACATTTGTCACACAACTATTTTGAAAACCATGCAGTCAGAACTTGGCATAAGCTGAAGAAAGATGAATGAATGAATAAAAAGATAATAATAATCATTTAAGATTACATATACCTATAATAACTTATTTATTATTTATATATTTCTATGTATATGTTTTCATGACTTTATATTATATATTGATATCAAAGTGTACACGAAAACAGCTGTCTAGAGATTAATCGTTAAACAGCTTGCCATAGTAGTTAAAAGCATAAAACTACAACCCTCTTGCAGAAAAACTTGTTTATGGTAATTACATCGGTTCTGCACTAGCCGACAAACACAGTTGACAGAATTTTCATTAATATTTTTTTCAGGGAAATGTGTTGCGAGCATAGATATACATACTTAAATGTCTCATTAGCAGCTGTAAGAGCTACAGTAAGATGTTTGAGCCTACTAGCTTGCTAAAGAATGTAGTAGTTTAAATAATGGACGCTTATTTTAAATAGACATCTGACATTAATTTAAAGTTTAATAAGCATTTTTACAGGAGAAAAATTATACTTTAGGTTGACATTTACGTTTTGTGTCACTGTTGCCATGTTAACCATGTTTAGATGGCTAATGTTGACGTTTACAATTGGTGTCTCTGAAAACGGCATCCATTTAATAGTTTGTTTTTCATACCGGAGTCTTCCAGATATCCGAATTCAGGTTTGTACAATTTTTGTCTCCAACTTCCAGTCATCCAGTCCACCTTCACCTTAAGCGCTGCGTGTCAGGCACATCAAGTTCCTCATGACATGTAACTCTGCGCACGCAAACAAACTTTGGCCTGTCAGGCTGGAAAATATGCTTTGCTGCTGTATTACTTTCCTGTCATGTTTCAGTCTGTGTTGACCTGCCTGTTGCTTACCCATCATCACTGAGGACTGTCCAGCTGAATTATGCATTCAGCTTGACACGCTGTCACACTTACTAGCACACACACACACACACACACACACACACACACACACACACGCGCGCGCGCGCGCGTTGTTTGGTATGTGTCCGACTCGCTCTCGGAAAGATAGCTGTGGTCATAATAATTATACACCTGTGATTTCATTGCTACTGTTCTCAGATTGTGTTTTTTATAGTGTTTAATGAATATAATAGATTAAAAACGTGGCTGACTGAAATAAAGTCAAATAAGATTAATATGATGTACTCAAAAATGCTAAGCTAAAAACTAGCATTAGCCTACTTAATTACCATTGAATTTATTGTTTCTGCTGTTCTCAAATTTTCTTTTCAGTGTTTAACGAATAGAAATATAATGGATTAAAAACTCAGCTGACTGAAATAAAATCAAATAAAATGTATTATGGTGTACTGAAATTGCTAAGTTAAAAATAGTATTACTAAAATACCATTTTTTCTGCTGTTCTCAGATTTTCTTTTCATATAGTGTTTAATAATTATAAATATTAGATAAAAAATGTGGCCGGCTGAAATAAAGTCAAATAACATTTAATATGATGTAGCCTACTAAAAATGCTAAGCTTAAAAAACTATTATTACTTATTTACTCACCAGTGATTTTATTGTTTTTGCTGATCTCAGATTTTTTTTCCCCATAGTGTTTAATGAATATAAATTTAATAGATTAAAAACTCGACTGACTGAAATAAAAATCAGATAAGATGTATTATGCATATTAGTTATATTATTAAATGCATATGTACTAAAATATGGAGACCAAACTTGCAATAAATAAATAAATACGCAAATAAATGAATTAATAAATATACATAAATTCCTGCATAAATAAAACAATAAATACATATGCAAATAAATAAATAATTACACAAATTCCTACATAACTAAAACAATAAATAAATATGTAAATAAATAAACAAATACACAAATTATTGATTAAATAAAACAGTAAATAAATAAACAAATCAACAAATAAATGCATATATAAATCTACAAATTCCTGCATACAGAAACATATAAATAATTAATTGTGTGGCGTGAAAGAAGGAAAAATCTACTTTTAGTTTAGCATTTTCTTATTCCTCCAACATCTGTGCAATTTATTTAATTATTAATCTGCCCACACTATTTATATATTTATTTATGCAGGAATTTGTGTTTTTTATATATATTTATTTATTTGCATATTTATTTATTGCTTTATTTATGCCGGAATTTGTGGATTTATAAAAAAATATATATGTATTTGCATTTTTTTTTTTTTTTTTGCAGTTTGTCCTTCATACTAAAAACACAAAGCTAAAAAAAATTGTATTACTAAATTACTCACCATTAAAAAAAGGTAAATACTTTAACTTGATATTTTAGTTCAATTTTGATGTAATGTATGTTGATCTTATTTATCTTGATTAGTTCATTTGATTTAACTTTGAAAATTAAGGCTTTAACAAGTGTTTTACCATTATACAATTATTTCAAATAAGAAACCATTTATAATAACCATTTAACCTTTATAATGTAATATAACAATCATTTATACCATAGCCATATCTCTCTGCAGCCCAAGAATGGATACTCACTGAAGCTAAGCAGGGCCGAGCCTGGTCAGTACCTGGATGGGAGACCACATAGAAAAAGGTTGCTGTTGGAAGTGGTGTTAGTGAGGCTCAACCTGCGGACTGTGTGAGTCCTAATGATCCAGTATAGTGAAGGGGACACCATACTGTCAGTGAGTGTTGTCTTTTGGATGAGATGTTAAACCGAGGTCCTGACTCCCTGTGGTCATTAAAATCCCAAGGCATTTCTTGTAAAACAGTAGGGGTGGACCCCCATCATGACTGTGAAGCGCTTTGGGTGTATGGCCATACACAGTAAATGTGCCATATTAAAATAAATACATTATATAGCATACAGTAATATCAAATATGTATTATGTGTTTTGTTTTGAGTTTCGATAATGGGCTAGTTTTGTTTGGCCATTGTGCTAGTTTTTTGTGTTTGTTTTTAACAGGCCATTGGGCTAGAGTCTTATTGAAAAACCTTTTTGTTTTTTAAAATTATATTGTTGTTTGACTGTATAGCTATGGGGTCAGGAGGTTCTAAGAAGATAAAATTATCTTAAATTATTATTTTTATGTGTTTTTTAAGGTAAATGGAGATTATACATTGCGTTATTAATTGCAGAGTTCCTCTACTTAGAAACAAAAAGAAGGTCTGCAAGCGCTAAAAGAAATCAAGCCACATCCAGGTAAAAAATGTAACTCAAAAGTAATGTAGTGCATTACTTAGCATAAAAAGTACTGTATTTTAGGGAGTTACTCAATATTGTAATTCACTACTTTCAAAAGTAACATTCCACAACACTATTCAGGTATTACAAGCATACTGTGCATTCACATGTTGTGTCTAGAACAGTGTTTCCCAACCCTGTTCCTGGAGGCATACCAACAGTACATAGGTCCCTTATCTGACCCATTAACTTCAGGTTTTGGAGTCTGTTCTCATGTTCTGATGAGTTAATTCAGATGTGTCTGATGTGTTTGATTAATAGGATGAAAATGTGTACCGTTGGTGTACCTTAAGGAACACTGTTGGGAAACATTAGTCTAGAACTGCAAAAATACAACTTTTACTAGTAATAGCGTACTAGTATACCATTTAAAATAAACCCTCAGAATGACTCAGATACCATCAGTCTCCTTTAAGATGCCAGAAAGTTTCTCTCGCATTTGCTTTGCGACCCTGCAATACCTTCTTTCCATCCACAGCCTTTCTGGCCCTCAGGCATTTGCACTGATACCGTGACCTTGTGTGAGTGTTTAGTCAGCTGGGTTGTTTGCTGGAAACTCTGTGACCGTGTGAATTTCTGATTCACCCCACTGCCCAGCATGTGTGTGCCGAGACAGCAGGCCAGCTCACGACCCAAAACCTAACAGCAGGTCTGAGAAGCATCGCGTGTCCTATTTCTCTGTCGCCTTCACCTAGTTGACACACTTATCACCATATGGACTGTGTCGATGAAGAGCACATGTGAAAACCAAGCATCTGAGATTTGAATCACTGTAGAATGGTGTTCAGCTGTAGAATGAAGTTCAGCTGATGAAGGTAAAGTTTTGTCAGTGTTTTTTTACTGCATTGAAGCTTTAGACAAAAATAAGGCTCATTTGAAGGGACAGTTTAAAAAAAATGTAAATAACCTTAGCTGCTAATTTACTCAGACCATCCAACATATAAGTGATGTTTTTGTCCGTGTACATTATTTTAAAATATTTGTATGACATTTTTGTATTATTAGCAGCACCCCAGGCCATTGCTATGCAATTGCCAACCCAAGCTCATTCTGATTACGTACCCTTATATACATTTCTGGAGAGTGCCAAATATGTCCCAGGAGCTACATTTTTTTGGCAGTTTTGTTTTCACGAATCCACCAGAGGCCGCTGTGTATGCTATTTAAGATCTTAAATTTCTCTTGCGAGTGCCATTCGCACCTCCTGTCTCACGTAAATCCCCCAGAGGCTTCTGTCGGCTAACTAACCGACTTACTGAATGACCAATCGACTGACCAACCCTCCTCTTTCCCTAAATCCAACCAATAGTGTTTTCAAAAGCACCAGTTGACTGACCGACTTTCCTAAACCCAATCGACAGTTTTAAAAAGCAATCCAGAAAAAGAAAAGCCCTTGCCTGATTTTTACCATGTTTTCAGATTTTACCACATTCTCACTCTGTTATTTACTTGTTTATTTAATTTTTTGGCTTCTGTTTGTCTCTTACCCGCTTTCTGGAACCTTTCTTCACCAGACTTAAACTCTGTCATCGTGGTCAACTCCTCTCTGTTTCTCAAGTCCGCCGACATACATGGCGAGCTACTGTACAAACTGGTAATAGCGGAAAAGCCATCCATATGAAGGTAAGGGGTCAGCTGGTAAGCATGAAAAGGAACGGCGTCAGTAAAACTAAATGGAGCCATACATACCTCTGGTTACATAACTTGCAATCTCCAGAAATATGTATACGGCTACGTTTTCAGAATGAGCCTGTGTTGGCAATTGCTATATGCTTTATATAACTGTTACATTCCTATATGGCTGCTAGCGTGTAAATAAAAACAGTTTTAAGTAAAAGTTTAAAAGGTATTATTTTTTTATTTCATATATTAAGTATTTAGTTACAATACTTCCAAAATCATTTCACTTAAATCCACAGTTTTTTTTTTCAAAAATCTGTGCAGAAATCTTAAAAAAATATCCACAGATTCTGTCTGGCCCTAGTTATGAGTGATTGTTAGCACATTTGCATTTACTTTTTCTGAGTTGTCTCATACTAGCCCAAGTTTAACCAACTCTCTTATAATTATGCCACTAGTTTTTCCTGTGGATCCTCCTTCAATACAAGTATTCTCTTTTATTGCTTGCCAGGCAAATTATTAGCACAACCATTTAGAAAATAATAATACAAATGGCCCCTCAGCAAGCTGCACAATTTCATGAAACGAAAGACTTGGCAGGAGTGTGTTCAGAAGGGTGTTTACACTCCAGTATGCTAAAAGACAAGATATTGCAGTTTGTGCAGCAGATGAACAAAGTCTTGACTCTAAATGCATTCTGATCGATTTGCTCTGTTTAATTCAGTGTAATTATACTCTCGCCCTCAGACAGCTGTGATATTATGCTTGTTTGGGTTTGTGCAATACTTGTGTAGAAGTAGACTCAGGATATAAATAGTGCAATCACACATTTCTCATCAAAGTTATCACTTTCGCTTGCGTGTCACCATGTTGGTTTACTTTTAGGCCATTTAATGAAATTGAATGAATCTGAAGAGATCCACTGGTAGCAAATATACTCTTGGCCTTGACATGATAATGAAGACACAACAATGAAATATTTTATACTGTTTGAATGGTGCTTTTGCTGTTCCGTTGCAATGACTGAGGAGAGATCAGAAAGTAATTTGTTATATTTAAACATGCTGGGGGAAACACAACACCCAAGCAGAACCAGGCCCGGGTAACCATAGTAACAGACATAATGGTAACATTTAGATCATTTACAGTCTGGAATGAATGTGCACATTCACTTTGGAACAAGCTAATTTGCCATCCACACAGCCTGTTATGTTTACGATGTTGCCGAAAATGAAAAAGATTTCCCTTGCATTTTAAAAAAGGTACCATGACAAAATTTGTAAAAAAAAAAATGTATCTGCATTTACACATCCGTGAAAACATCCCAAAAAATCTGTATTACATATGCCAGGCCATTAATTGGCACTGTCACCTTGTTAGTAAACACACACTCAAAATATGTTTTGTTGCTTGTTCAAACTTCTTATTTAAAACGAAGCTGAAACAGCACAATTCTTGAGAGTTTGTTGGGACAACTTAAAGGTGCAGTATGTAAGTTTGACACTCAGTGGTTGAACTAGGTATTGCATTCCTGGATCAAAACAAACACAAGCGCAGGTTGCCAGATTGAGGACCAACAGGAGCGAGATAGAAGGAATGCTTTCCATATTAAAAGGAGTTTTTGTTCTAATCAACTCCTCGAATTTATATTTTA
Organism: Danio tinwini; assembly: GCA_903798205.1. Lineage (NCBI taxonomy): Eukaryota > Metazoa > Chordata > Actinopteri > Cypriniformes > Danionidae > Danio > Danio tinwini. The sequence continues at coordinate 22,119,142 of CAIGQZ010001492.1, read as the reverse complement.
GAAACGGCTTTTATTGCCTACAGGTGAACAACAGGATAACTATCGCCTCAGGTACACCTAATGTGCTTTATTTAGAGTTAAATGCTAACAATGTGAGTTTGAATGCCATTTCACATGACATTTATTGCCATACTACTGAAAGCAGCAACAGATAGTTCACCTCAGATCTTGAAAATAAAATAAACCGTTTGAAATTTAACTTTAGGACTGTGACTCAAAACCAACAGATATCAGTGAATCAGCATCTACATTTAATAATGTTAAAAAGGTTAAATATGTATTAAATGGATTATAAACCTTACAATTTCGTAAGTGAGTGCATATTCTGCGCTTCTGAATGGTTGTATTTAAATTTCTGTCGGGTTTCGTCTGATGCTACTGTCCACTGGAGGTTGAATTTCAGTCAAGGACGCATGCTTTGAGAGCCTTTCTGAATGAATTAATGAAATATGCGAGTTTCCAACATGGCAACTTTGGGTGCTGAAATATAAATGTCGTTCCGGCACATAAAACACATTTTCAAAGCAGAATATCTGACTTCAGCATTGTTTTTCAGATAAACAAGAATGTTCACTTTGCATGTTTCTTAACTATCTGCAAACATATTATGGCATTTTTATGCTTTAGAAAAGTCAAAAACTTACATACAGCAACTTTAATTGTTTTATGTTAACTCCCCTTAAATTTGTAAAAACTAATAAGTAGGGGTGTGACGAGATGCTTACTCCACGAGACGAGACATGAGATTGGGTTCATAAGACGAGACGAGAGTTTTACAGTATTTATTGCATGAATGGAAAATATTTTATTTAACTAAAATAAAAATCACAAATTGCAAAACTATTTAGGTGCTTTTTTTAAATCACCTTGTAATGAATGTTATTTTACTACTATTTTAATGAGTTCTATGCAGTAAAGGACATGCACTGCAAAATACTTTTCTAATATATAAATGGAAAATAGCGTTTATATATAATGTTAAATATTAGCAAAATACTTGCATATGTATGAATGGAAAGTAGATTTTTTTTTCAACTGAAAAAAAAATCACAAAATGTAAAACAATTCTGGTGCTTTTTTAAATCAACTTGTAATGTTATTTTATATTTATTTTAATGAATTGTGCCATAAAGGACATGCAAACACTGCTAAATATTTAGCTATAAACTCTACTGACTGGCTTCTTCCCTGTACAATTTCACATGAGAATCGAACTCCTTTCTACAAATTGAACTCTTTTTTTATTTATGTATTCAGGTCATTTGGGGTTTTTAAATTTTCAAGTTTTACTTTCATTCAGCAATAGCTTCTTTTTTTTTCCGGACAGAAAAATTCATGTGGCTCAAATCCGGCCCACACCAGACACGTACATCCGGCCCACATACCGCATGGAATGATGGCACTTGACCGGTCCACTGCTGTTTGCCATGATCGTGGCCACAATTAAGCCATATCAATACCACATTCTAGCCAGAATTCAACCAAATGAACCAGAACTGACCCTATTCTGGGCCACAGTTTGCTTTTATTCTGGCCCAAATCTGGCCTACACCAGACACTTACATCTGAACCACATTCTGAATGGAATGATGGCTCTAGGGTGACCCGCTCCTGTTTGCCAGATTTGGGCCACAAATTAGCTGTATTACTACCCATATCTGCCATGTCAAAGAGCTATGGTTTGACCCCTGTAATTATCAAATGATCACTGTACATTATCTTTACCAAAAGTGACCTATCATATGTTTTAGGATAACAGTACCATACTTGCCACATCTTACCTCAGCTGCTTTGAGCTCACACCATCTTTAGCCAGAGATACTTGCCCATATTTGCCATATCTCATCTGAGCCACTATAGGCTCACAGCCACATTAGCCAGAGCTTACTGTTCCAAATATTTGGCAAAAGTGGTCCACATATGTTTTAAAATAACTGGGCCACATTTGCTATATCTTCTATGGGCCACTTTAGGCTAACAGCCACATTAGTCAGAGTTTACTTTGCCGAATATTAACCAAAAGTGGTCTACATATGTTCTAAAATAACTGGGCCAGATTTGCCATATTTTCTCTGGGCCACTTTAGGCTCACAGGTGCATTGCCAGAGCTCACTGTGCTAAATATTTGCCAAAAGTGGCCCATATATGTCTTAAGATAACTGGGCCACATTTGCACCCACACATGTGAGCCACTTTGGGTTTAGACCCAGATTACTCTTAAATGACTATGCCACATTTTTGCCAACTGTGACCCACATATGTCCTCCATCATTTGGGATAAATTTACCACTTTCCACATGGGCCACATTAGGCTCACATTCAGATTACATTTTGCCATAAGTGCCAAATCTTTGCCTTAAATGGCCCATATATGAATTGGAATCTTTGGCCCCCTTTTGCCATTGAACAGGTGGGCCACTTCAGACTCACATTCATTTTGTCAGGGCCGTAGGAAGACCACCAGTGCCGCATAACTGCTTAAAGTGGCCCACATTCGTATGCTATCTGGGATGGGTGTCTGTGGTCTTTTACTGACTCGATGGGTGCAGAGAAGTGTCAAACAGCTGAGTGTGTATGGATTATCTTGTCACAAAATTGCTTTTAATTATGGGATATTCTGAACAAACACATTTGTTGTCAAACACACAACACAAACTGCTCTCATACTACAGCCAAGTTACTGCTACTGTCTAGGAAGAAAAAAAGAGTCCCCTAAATGTAAACTGTGGCTTAAAGAAATAAGCGAATTAGTTACTATTTGAAAAGAAAACTTAAAACAATTTGATAAAATCCAGCATCCTTTTATCTGTTACCTTGACAAAAACCTTGTGAACTAATGCATCAATTTATGTAATGTTTTAATATTCTTTTTCATCATGCTCTGTTGTTCAAACAGGTAAACAAGTTTTTAGGAATGGCTTGTTGTGTGGGTGGGTTTTTATTTATTATTATTACTTTTTTATTTATATATATATATATATATATATATATATATATATATAATTATTTTTTTTTCTTTGCATATGTAATATATGAACAAAATATATAAAACAGAGAATCCCTTTTTTCCTGATTCTTTGTCTTCAGTGAAACCTTATTTGACACATTTTTCTGTTGAAGCATTAGCAAACACTCGAGCAACAACAACACTACCACATTCTCCGCCATTGTTGTGTGTTTCTTTGAGCTTGCCTTTAATCTGTAACTTGTAAACAAGTACTACGCATGTGCATGACATACTCATTTTCAAAGACTCTAGTTTTCATGTACATGGACACAACAACGGCTGTGTTTTTAAAGACTTTATGCATTTTCACTTACAAAAAATGCTGTTGCACATGCCGGAGTGGAGCATGAGTGGTCAGGTATCATCGTTTTTTTGTGACACAATAAAAACGCCAGTCTGGACAAGGAGGGTTTATTCTATAAAGCCATTTTAAAATGAAAGCAGTGCATTTATATTTACATTTAGTCATTTAGCAGATGGTTTTGTCCAAAGCGACTTACAATTGAGAAGGCATTCAGCAAATCAACAAGAAGAGGCAATGCACACTCTAGTTCTAGATATACAAAGGAACTTGTTTGTGCTCAGAGAATTTAGTGCTAGAGTAAAGAGTGAGAAAGGTTTTTTTTTTTTAAAGAGAAAGAGAGAGAGAGAGTTTGTGTGTCTCAACAGGTGGTTTGTCAAGCCCACTCACTTGTGTGAAGCACACTTCATAAATGCACAATGTTTGTGTCGGTTAAAAGCCCCTTTCACACATACTGACTTTTTTGGAAAAATTACTGGCAATTTTCCAGAAAGAGATCATGTGTGAACAGGTCCTTTTTGAAAATACCGGTAAATCGTTCCAGCAATTTTCAGGAATGACAAGTTGTAACATTACCAGTAATTTGCCGGAAAACTGCTCTGTGTAAACGCAGAAGGAAAACTGCGGCAAAGAGCATGTGTTTTCTACAGGTGGTTTGTCAAGCCCACTCACCTGTGTGAGACACACTCAGAATTTATAACATTTTGGGGTGGCGTGTGGTGAGGTGGGAGAGAGAAGAGGGATCTTGGTTGGTTTAATTCACAGTAGTAATAGTATAAACAATGGAATCACTACAATAATAATGGAAGAGAAGAAAGAAGTAAAAATTTTCTCTGAAGCATGAGGTCAGAAGGGGTCTTGGATATTGATTCAGTTTTGTTGTCTGTAGGCTGTTATGTATAAACCTCTTTTCTTCTCTCAAACTCTCTCTCACACACGGAGAAAGAGAGAGAGAACAGAAGAACATTACAATATATACATTTGCTATTTTCATAAATCACACTGACAGCACTGTTCCCATCACACCTGTATGCAGTGGCCCAGATACATTACGGTTCACTTTTGACTTCCTCCATCTTTCTTCTTTTTTTTCGATTCCGTCTTAAGTTCTGTTCAGCTCTTTGCGTCGCTCCTTCAAACATCTGATACAGAGGATGTTAGAACTTACAAACTCTGTGTCCTTTTGTTGATTTTTCATATCCACTCAGTTTGATTCAGTCATCTGATGTAGATGCCAAGAGACAAAAGCGCAAGTCTGTCAGAGGTGATGTATTGAGCTGTCTGTGCATTGCAGATCTCACAGAAATAAACCACTGAACTTCACACGCATGTGATAAGCGGCTCTAATGCATATTGTAATTAGACATTAACATTTCTTTCAGAGAATCGGCACATTAACACATGCAGCATTTTTTTAACAAATTAAACTAAATAGGCGAATGTGTTATTCGTGTTCTTGAAATGTATTCATATTCGCTGTATATACATTGAATTTTAATGTATTTTCTATGTAATCTTATGTCTAAAGATTGTGGTGTATTTTTTGCATATTTATTCTAGTGATGCTCACATTATATATTCAGAAATGTTCACATGCACTTTATTTGTTGTGTGACTCAAAACAAGTGATTCTTTTGAGCCAATTGCTTTTTTTAATGATTCAAAATGTGAATCAAAAATATACTAAGCAAACAATGTGGTCAGATTTTTTTAATGAATGATTCTTACAAGTCAGATCTTAATAGTGAATCAAAAATGTAACTATTCTCGAATCTTTTGAATCTTATGAATCATGTATTTTTGTAGTGAATGAAACTATACAGTGCTGATCTGATGTGCAGATGGACATGCATTGTGACTCAAAACAAGTGATTCTTTTGAGCCAATTCTCTTTAACTCTAAATTGTCCTCTTTAAGTGAATCAAGAAGGACTAATTTTTGAATGAATGATTCTTACAAGTCAGATATTAATAGTGAATCAAAATATATAACCATATATGTAACCATTCTTAAATCTTTAGAATTTTATGAATCATGTTTTTTGTAGTGAATCAAACTATACAACAAAAACTATACAACTATGCATTAAGATTCAAAATAAGTGATTCTTTTGAGTCAGTTCTTTTTAAAATGAACTGTCCTCTATAAGTGAGTCAAACATATACATTGCTAACAGTACTGGGATCTTTGAATAAATGATTCATGCATGTCAGATCTTTATAGTGAATCAAAATATACAGTGTAACTGTTCTCAAATCTTTTGAATCTTATGAATCATGTATTTTTGTAGTGAATCAAACTACAGTGCAATCTGATTTGCTGATGCACATGCATTGTGACTCAAAACAATTGATTCTTTTGAGCCAGTTTTGTTGTTGTTGTTTTTAAGTATATCAAAAATATACAGCGCAAACATTGAGGTACAATTTTTGAATGAATGATTCTTACAAGTCATAGATTGATAGTGAAACAAAATATATAGTGTAACCATTCTCAAATCTTTTGAATTTTATGAATCATGTTTTTTTTTTTGTAGTGAATCATACTATACAACTAATACTATACAACTTAAACTATACAACAGTGCATTGTGACTCAAACAAGTCATTCTTTCAAGTCAATTCTATTTTTTATTAACTGTCCTGTTTAAATGAATGAAAAATGTACAGAGCAAACAGTATTAGGATTTTAGAATGAATGATTCTATCAAGTCAGATCTTTATAGTGAATCAAAATATACAGTGTAGCCATTCTCAAATCTTTTTTTTTTAATCCTATGAATCATGGATTGTTTTAGTGAATCAAACTATAGAGCAATAACTATACTGAACAATCTGATTTGCAGATGCATATGCATTATGACTTAAAACAAGTCATTCTTTAGAGTTGATTCTTTTTTTTATCTAATCAAAAATACACAGTGAATTGCATGTACACCAAGCTGGGTCTTTCTGAATCAAAATTTGTAACACAAATAGTCAGATAATCAAATATATTGCACTGTAGTCTGAATTCTTATAAATCAGATAGTGCTGGTCCTGTTTTAAAAAATAAACAGAGTTGTCCAATTCTTAAATGAGTGATTCTTATGAGTTAGATCTTTATAGTGAATCAAAATGTATCATAGGATTACTCTCAAATCTTTTTAATCTCATTGTGTATTTTTATACTGAATCAAAATATACAGCAAAACTGTGTAATCTGATTTGAAGATGCACATGCGTATTAGTATGTGATGCACAGTGCATTGACTGCAACGTAGTAATAATGTGCACTCTTTTTGGAATGCCAATTATTTTAAAAGGCGCTATACAAATACATTTGAATTGAATTGAATTGAATTACAATAACATCAAGCTGCATTGGCCTTTTAAATAGATTTAAATATGAAGGATGAATTTTCAAATTTTTAAATTAATGATTCTTTAAAGTGAATCAAATGTATTATGCAAACTGCGTTAGATTTGTAAATTAAGGCCTTTACGAATCAAGTAGTTTTAGTGAATAAATATATATATGGAAGGGCATCCGCTGCGTAAAACATATCCTGGATAAGTTTGCAGTTCATTCCGCTGTGGTGACTCCAGATTAATAAAGGGACTAAGCCGAAAAGAAAATGAATGAATGAATTAATGCAAAATATATAGCTGAGCACTGTAATCCATGTCAAATGACTCTTATAAACTAGTCCTTTTAAGTGAATCAAAATAAACAGCGCAAAAAGTCTTGTCTGATTCTAAATTATTATTATAAGTAAATCTTTATAGTGAATCAAGATATATAGTGTGGCACAAGGGCATCGCTAGACCCCATTTACTGGGGCACGTGGCACAGTAAAAATTGCCAGTGCCCCAGTAAATGCTTTGAGATACGGTTTACTTTATATGCTAGTGTATTTATTAAGAGTGGTAATCCCAAAATAAAGACATTATTCTCTATGTGCAACCGAACCAACGCTGATGAAAGCAATGTAGCTTACTCAAAAACAAACCGAGTATGTGTGCAAAAAAACATCTCAAGCACCACCCCTGCTTGACACTGACGCGCTGCTCTGCTCACGGTGTAAATCCTGGTTGTGAACATGCATGCTGAAAAAATATCTTTTCAGTCTTTTATGCGGAGGGGTTGGCACGCAGTGAGTTTTGCAAGTCGACAAAACAAAGTTTAAAGGGCACCTATTTTACCCCTTTTTTAAGATTTTTATATTAATATTATGGTTCTTCTGAGTGTGCCAGTTTAGGTTCAGTTCAAAACACAATTCAGATTTTTTTTATTATGATGTGTTAAAAAGTGTCATTTTGGGGGCGTGTACACAGTTTGCTGTTTTAGGGGTGTGTTGCTTCACATGAAAATTAGTTTCGACTTCCCGCCCAATTTAACAAGGGGGCGGAGCCAAGAGCTCCCTACTTTGTGTATTGCAATAGACAGGCAGACAGAGAGAAGTAACATGAGTGAGAGGACCAGCATTCAGCCGTACATGTACGACTCCGACACAGACCAAGCAGAGAGTACAAAATCATTTGTGTCTTTGTATAGTTTTACAGCCAACTGTGTGCTAGTTTAAAGCTCAGAGCGTGTAGCCTACACCGAGACTAATAAAGCACAATGAATTAACTTTGACTAAAGGGCATCACACACCGGATGCACCACGACACGGCGCCCACATGACAGTTGAAAGTATCGCACACTTGCGGCGCCGGTGTGTGTCCCCTAATAGAAACTTATGTTTAGATTTCAGAAATGCATGCCGCTGCGTGGTGCAACGCTGCTTGTCGCCAAGCGGCGTTTCTGGTGTCGTCCTGCTTGAGGCTATAACTAAAGGGCGTCATACACCGGATGCGTCGCTTAGAGCCACGACGCCGCACACCAGACGCACACATTGGCATGGTATGTAAAATGAAACTATTCAGATAACGCTCTGTGGCGTGGCAGAAATATGAACAGTGTCCTGAGCAGGGCCAGCAGGTCCAAAGAGGCAACCTAGGTGGCAGAATAGTGAGCAAACCCCCTGGTCCTCACTTTCATCGCGAAATGCATGGCGCTGCGCGTCGTTAGTTTGTTATTTCCAATGGAGGGACGCGCACGTGAGGCAACGCGCTCGCACTTTCCAGCTGCACCTAGTTAAGATGACAGGGAGCTTCGGTGACTGCGGGAAATGCAAACCGCTGAAGTTTAAGGAAGACACAATGAAAAGTACACATGTATGCAAACCCACCAAAACTCACAAACACTGGCGGCGAGGAGAGTGATAACGTGGTGAATGTTGTTGAGCCCAATGCGCCTTACATCTAAAAATAGAGCAAGGGTGTTTCTTTGGTGACGTCTCTTTGACTCACACGCTGAAAATGGCGGACGTGAAACAACATACTGAGGATATGGTAATGCGCACCTGTCAATCAATATTGGTGGGCGGGGGGACCGCACTCCTACGTCAAGTTGCGGTCGATCTCAAAACTCCAATTGGTCCACCGTTTTTTTATGTTGTTAAATTGAAAAAAAAGGACTGAGTGTGTTTATATCACCCCAATATGACGGTCTATACACTATACCTACACATATGTCTGTCCAAACAGCTTGAAAAGTAGATTTTTCACAATAGGTGCCCTTTAAACAATATGATGGTGATCTTATTTAGGCCCAATTCTAATTCTACCCCTTAGCTTAAAGTCAGAATTATTATCCCCTCTTTGAATTTTGTTCTCTTTTTTAAATATATCCTAAATGATGTTCAACAGAGCAAGAACATTTTCACAGTATGTCTGATAATATTTTTTCTTTTAGAATTTTTTTTTTCTTATTTGTTTTATTTCGGCTAGAATAAAAGCAGTTTAATTTTTTTTTTTTAAACATTTTAAGGTCAATATTATTATCCTCTTTAAGCTAGATTTTTTTCCATAGTCTACAGAACAAACCCTCGTTATACAACAACTTGCCTAATTACCCTAACCTGCATAGTTAACCTAATTAACCTAGTTAAGCCTTTACATTTCACTTTAAGCTGTATAGAAGTGTCTTGAAAAATATCTAGTAAAACATTATTTACTGTCATCATGGCAAAGATTAAAAATGATTTGAAATGAGTTATTAAAACTGTTATGTTTAGAAATGTGTTGAAAAAATGTTCTCCGTTAAATAGAAATTGGGGAAAAAATAAACAGTGGGGCTAATAATTCTGACTTCAACTGTATGTATGTATATATATATATATATATATATATATATATATATATATCTATATATATATATATATATATCGC
>CAIGQZ010001492.1:22078685-22094577 GCA_903798205.1 Danio tinwini | reverse complement strand
ATATATATATATATATATATAAAATCCCTGTCCCTCCATCCATTTTTTTCTATATGTCTGTTTATCCATCTATATATCAATGAATCAATCAATCAGTCAGTCAGTCGGTCTGTCCATCCATTTGTCCTTCCGTTCATCCATCCATCTATTTATTAATTTTTACATTCATCCATCCATCGATATATCTATTAGTTTTTCTCAGTCACTTTGGTGCGTTTCTCACAACGCTATTTACATTTGCACAACAGTTAATGCATTTCTCAAAACAATTAGTATAAAATGCAAAACCTAGTTGATAACCTGCAAAAGCGTGTCACTTGCTCATAATGGATAGCTCATTCCTCAAAAGCAAGTATTTATGTCAATGAAAGTGTCAGTGTAATCAAGATGAAAAGTCCTGACACCATTGTTTATGAACAAGATAGTCAAATGGCTGTCATGTTTTCATTATGACAGTTTACTCTGTACATTTTTTCCAATGAAAACTACAGTAAAGTTAGACATCACTGCATTTAGTGAGGTATCTGAGTATAAGACACTGAATATGTGTTTCACTTTTTTACTGCGTTTGCTCTTTGCAATTCTAACTTATTCACAGCATTGTGCAAAAGAATAAATACACCCTTAATTACAACAAACATAAACTCCCTTTGGGTAGAGCTGTGCACAACTGTAAACAATATTGAAGTACATATTGGAATTGAACCTACAACACAGGTCTGTAAATCATTCATGAAATTGTTCAATTTAGAAGACATTTTCAGGAAAAAAAAAAGATTTTAAATGTTTTATAAAATTAGCTTGACAGATTTTGACAACTACACTAGTTTAACATTTTTCTATGTATTGATGACTCAAGTAATGAAATGAGGACTATTAGTTTTATATGGAATGATTATTCAGCATTCACAAGTTTAGTTCATTCTGACATAAGCAAATGATAATGTTACAAACAGCAGAGAGTTGTATGAAAGTAATTGATGCATGTCCAAAAGCATTTGCAATTTGTTGGAAGGAATGAGAAACTGCTACTATGATGTGCACAAATGACTAATTGTTTTGAGAAATGCATTAACTGTTGCGCAAATGTAAATAGCATTGTGAGAAATGCACCAAAGCCACTGAGAAAAACTGTAATCTATACATCCATCCTATATGTCTGTCTGACAATACATCAATCTGCCAATGAATCCACCTGTCCATCCATCCAATCTATCTATCCACCTCTCCACCTATTTATCAAACTACCTATCCATCTATTCATTCTTTCATCCATCTATACATCTGCCCACCTATATGTCTGTCTGTCAATGAAGCAATCCATCAATGAATCAATCAAGGAATCAATCTTTCTATCTATCAATCCATCTGCCCATCCATCCATCTATCCATTCATCTATTTATCCATCCATCCATCTATCTATCCATCTATGTATCCTACTATACATCCATCCACCTATGTCTTTCTGTCAATGAATCAATCTGTCAATGTATCAACCCACCAATAAACTAATCCACTCCATCAACCTACCTACCTACCTACCTACCTATCCATCTATCCATCAATCCATTTATTTATCCATCTATCCATCCATCCATCCATCCATATTTTCATCTATACATCTATCCACCTATATGTCTGTCTGTAAATGAATCAATCTGTCAATGTATCAATCCATCAATGAATCAATTGATCGGTCCATCCATCTGTCCACCTACCTACCTACCTACCTATCGATCTGTCCATCCATCCATTTATCTATCTATTTATCCATCCATCCATCCATTCACCCACCTACCTATCTATCCGTCCATATATTTATCCATCTGTAAATCCATCCATTCATCTATAAATCATCCACCTATACGTCTGTATGTCAATGAATTAATCTGTCAATGTATCAGTCCATCAATGAATCAATCCATTTGTCCATCCATCCATCCAACCATCCACCTACCTACTTGCCTATCTATCCAACCATTTATCCATCTATACATTTATCCATCTTTTCATCTATACATCCATCCACCTATATGTCTGTCAACAAATCAATCTCTCAATGTATCAGTCCGTCAATGAATCAGTCCATTTGTCCATCCATCTATCCATCCGTTCACCTACTTACCTACCTATCCATCTGTCCATCTATCCATTTATCCATCTATACATCCATCCATCTATCTTTCCATCTATACATCCATCCACCTAAATGTCTGTCTGTCAATGAATCAATCTGTCAATGTATCAATCCATCAATGAATCAATCCATCCGTCCATCCATCCATCCACATATGCACCTACCTACTTGCCTTTCCATCCATCCGTCTATCCATTCATGCATCTATTTATCCATCCATCCATCCATTTTTCTATCTATACATCCATTCACCTATGTCTGTCTGTCAGTGAATCAATCAATGAATCAATCAATGAATCAATCTATCTACCTATCTGTCTATCTGTCTATCTGTCTGTTGTATATCTGTCTATCCTGTACTATACTATAGTTCTTTCATTCTGTCTGTCTGTTTGTCTCAGCAGAACTTGCAGAACTGTACTCAGATCAGTGTTTGTTGTAACAGATGAACTCTGTGTTGTATAAGAGTATAAGTAGAGGCATCAGGCCTCCAGGGTTGCTGCTCATTTTTAGATTAATTGTCAAGTGCTCAGGAGGCACAATCATCCAGAAAACTCGCCGAGATCAACAGAGAGAAATAATCATCTAACCAAATTAAGAACTTTCCCCTCTAGGATAGCATGAAGTATTGAATGCATACAGATTTATGTTAAACCCCCTTTTTTGTGGAGTTATTTACATTCTTTAGAAGCTGGAGGCTTTCTTTCTTTTTTCTTAAACAAACATTTGGAAATATGGGAGAGGCAGAATCCCAAGAATGTTATCCTTAACTGCAAAATTGCAGAGAAATCGCGTACTATCTCTTTCGTTGATTTAATGACATTGAAATGATCTAGCATGTATTAATTTATGGATATATATGTTTGGATTTTATTACTTTGTGTCGCAGTAAGACTTCCTCCTTTGGACATACATTTTAAGACACTTGATTTAAAAACATTTACCATTTTTTGTCATTATAGTGGGCTATAATTACTCTTTGTTTTAGCCCTTAGTGCAACGTATTTACATAGTGTATTAATTGAGGGAAAACTTGAGTACATTATTTACATTTTTATGTATTTATTTATTTGTTTTGCCATATGTGAGAGGTTTACATATACGTGCCATTATTAGACTACATATTGTTGTATAGGGAACTGTTGCCGCCTGGCGTTTGAAATCGGAACTATATTTCTGTTTCCATTTGTTGGAAACTAACGAGTAATTTATGGTAAGCACACGATTTTAATTAACATATAAAAGCGTATTTAGCTTTAGCGTTCGCTTGTATTCAGGAAGCTTTATAAATAAGTTGCAGACAATATTCGCATTAGCGGAACTCTTAATTTATTATGTTTCCACACGGTCATAAATCTGTCGCACAAAAAGAGAACATGTCAAGTTGATAGTTTCTTTATAGAGTTTCAGTTGATATTTAAAACTATATATTGCAATATATATCTGTAGTTTTAAACCAGCTTGTCACTGTATGTTTGCTCTTGCTTATGCTTTAGTACTCTCTTGTTTAGCGTTTGCAGCACCGCTGTAAAATCACAACAGCATTGACAGGTTAATAATAATATAAAATGTCTGCGGTTCCTCTTCGTATTCTCTGTATTCACGGTTATCGACAGAATGGAAACTCTTTTAGGGAGAAGACTGGAGCTTTACGCAAATTATTAAAGAAACAAGTGGAGTTGGTGTTTATTAATGCGCCACACCAAGTTCCTGCCATTCAGGAGGAAAACTGTGGAAGTGAGTATGAAACTGGTCATATTTGCTATATGTGCAACCAAACTAATAAACATTTACACCTTTACTGGTGGTCAGATGTTAATTACGTTTTAGTTATTTTTTATTATCACAGTTGAATGAGAAAAACAGTAAATATTGCATTTGACAGGGAATACAGAAAAACTTAATCAATTTCAAAATCAAAATTTTAGGCCTTCAAAAGTCTTAAATTTACTGAAATGTTGTGTTGTGTGTCTTAAATCATTTGAAAAACTGGTCTTAATTTTCTTATGTCCATGTAAAGCTACAGAATCAGGCTAACACCCATCCAGTCACTATCATTCCGACAAAAGTATATTTATTAACTCTTATTTATTAACTCTACTTACCAACTCTATTTATATTTCTATTTATAAACATATTTTTTAAATTTCTTCCTTACAATAATTTGTTTTTATTGTATGTTTTAACTGGGCCATTAGAAAAAAATCCTTAGCGTTTAGCCTTGTGTAAGTCTGAAATTTCATTCAGAAAAGTCTGTAAAATGTCTTAGGAAGTCTTATATTTGACTTGCTAAAACCTGTAGAAACCCTGATTTGAATTTATGGTAAAATGTAATGTAAATGTAATGGCAAAGGTAAATATTAATTATTGTTACTCTAGTCTTCAATGTCCTGCAGAATTCGTTTTAATATGCTGACTGACTTGATCCACAGGAAAAAATATTAAGTTTTTTGGATTTTGCTGCAATATTAGAAAATACTGACTCATTATTTCCATTTAATACATTTAAAATTCACAAAAAGTAATTTTTATGCACTTTTACATTTATTTTTACTGTTTTCACATGTATTAATTAGAGTTTTTCTCAGTCGCTTTGGTCCATTTCTCAGATCAGAATTGAAATTCTCCAAACTAGCTGTTCAATCTTCACATCATTGTCACTTGTGCACATTAAAAAAGCAGTTGAGTTGCTCATTCCTTTGAACAAGTTGCAAATGCTTTAATACATCCATGCACATAATTATGTGCAATTCTCCCATTTTTCCTACATTATGAATTGTTTATGTCATGTTTATCAAAATGTATTATTTTGGTCTCTGAATAGTCTCACCCCTACAACATTTAGGGCTTAGTTCATAGCATAAGTCTTTACATACAAAATGCTTGAACAAGTTGCCATAATATTTTATCATAATGCATTTTTGTATACATTTACATTATAATTTTTATCTAAATCTGTCTACATTTGGTAAATTTCTCCCAGGGGAATCTTGAATTTTTCTAATGAAGGTGCATCTGAAAGAAGCTTGTCCTATGGTCACATTTCTACTTTAGTTTAGTTTTTTTTCTTTGTGCTATGCAGTGCTGTATTTTCTTTTCTGGATCACAATGCCATGATCTGGAAACAAATTACAGTACAAAAAGCAAAATAAATAAATAAAAAAGCTAAATATGTTATATTATAATGCCATACAGTTATACTGACAACATGACTAAGTAATTTGACTGTCATATGCGGCACTGACACATTCATTGACACACAAATTTGAGAGATGAACTGAGGATTTTGAGCAAGAGACTGGGTTTGCTGGTAATCCATAGTGTTTCACTATTTGTACGTGTTGTTTTGAGAAATGCACTTACTGCTTTGCAAATTTCAATTCTGATCTGAGAAATGTACCAAAGCGACTGAGAAAAACTGTAAGAAAGTAATTGGAAACAAAAAACTATGATAAAAATAAAATAATAATGATCGAATTTTTAAGATTTGCAGAGAGAAAAATGCTAAAAAAAATAGAATTTTTTAAAACCAACATGGCCAAAGCGATTTAAAAAAATATATATTATTTGGTATTATGGGCTAAAAATTCAAATACACACTCTTAAAATTGGGCATAATAGACCCCCTTTAATGTTTCAATCTTTTGCATTTATGCAGAAAAGAAAATCAGTTTTGAATCTCTCTCTCTAAGTCAAATGTATAATTGTATGTAAGGCTGCACAATATATCATTTCAACATCGTTATCGCAATGTGTAAATCTGCAATAGTCACATCGCAGGATCAGCAAGTTGGGATTATAGTTGATCAGCATCACAGTTCAGAATGTAATTTTGGGAGGTCAACGCAAAGTTTAATCCTAAAAATTAAGGATTAAACTTAAAATTAATAAAATTAAAATTATTATTAAAATAAGTAAATGATTTTTATTTGGATGTGTTTTTAAGACTGTGTAAGATTTAAGCAAACCTAAACCAAGAGGTTATAATGATGTATATAAACCAAAATTAGTGTTTAATTAGTTATACAATGAAGACTCTACACTCTATGGTCTTATTTTATATATTATTATTGAATTTCTGTACCTCAATTAGGGCTGCACAATTCTGGCTAAAATGAAAATCACTTTTTTTTTTTTTTGCTTAAAATCAAGATCAGATTTTCTCACTTTCTCACATTTCTCAAATCTTCTGTAGATGCAAAATAAAGGTTAATATGAGTAGGCTTGATTATTACTGTTAGTTCTCAAACATGGTAAAACAACAATAATAATATTCGGCCTATGTGTAGGTCTACTGTTGGTTAAAATGCTAAATTTTGTATAGACTTTGAATGGTGGACTTGAATAGGCTTTAAATTTGTCCTGGTTGTTAATAAGCAAATGCAAATGTCAACCTTGCCATGAAAAACATTTTCACTAAAATAGCGAAACCGTTTAATGTTTTTTTGTGCAAGAAAGTATTTCATGGTACTTTAAAAATTAAAAAATGTTTCTGTAAATGTTTTTTTAAACTGTTATATTTGATTTACCAAAGTCACACAAGTGGCAATTTCACATCTGTCACATCCATAACGGAGAGATGTCACATCTATAATGACACTTTTTCCTCATGCCAAATGCAAAAATATAAAATAAAATCAATAATTTTTGTTCTATTCAGAGCCAACTCTTCTTTTTGATTAGCATTATTTGTTTTGGGTTGTGTAGGTTAATTCACAGAATTTCTACAAAGTATGTTGTATACTGTAAACTTGCTAACTTTTTTGGTCACATCCATAATGCTTGTTTATTTTCTTCATTTAATATAAAAAAAAATGTTTACAGATTAATATTTTTCTGATCTCATTAGTCTGTGGTTAGTTGTTTTGGAAAATAAAAAGAGATGTTTCAATATAATGTTAAAATATACTTTCTCTGTGAATGTTTTGAATATTCCATAACACAGTAAAAGGATGACATCAGAATACAGGTATTCATAATTCTAAAGTTTAATTATTGCGTTTGCGACATGCTTGCAATCTGTTAATGACAACATTATTAGACCTTTTTTTTTCACTGGTAAAATGAAACATTTGTCATTATCAGATTCCCTCTTGCATTATATTCAACATTATATAGACTAGAGTAATTATAGTGACACTGTTAAACATTTATTTTCATGCACAACACTTTGTGTTCACTATGAAAGAAAAAAAACATCAAATGCTTGTTGTAATCATAAATTTACAATAGTGATTTGCGATATTACTGGTACCCAATCCGATACCAAGTAAAATGAAGGCAAGTATCAGCGATACCGATCCGATACCGATACTGCCCAAAAAGGACTGTTTCGGAAACTAAAGTAACAAGTAGTTTACTTAAAAGTGTCACTTCATACTGAAAATGAGACATATTACAGATTATTCTTGTTTATTGATGAAGAATTATCATACAAAAAAAGAGCCAACTTACATATTTATTTACAGCATCTGAGCATGTATATCTTAAAACGCCTACCTAAACATCTTTAAAAAAAAAACATTCACACTTCTACATTTAGTGACATGTTAATCCGGTTCACCTGAAAGTGTTTTTAACTTTTTTCCGTTGTTTTATCATTCTCACAAAAAAACGAAAGCCCCCAAAATACAGCCACATCACCACATTTTCTCCCATATTACGCACATGACTTGGCAGGCGGAAGGACAAGTAGTTCCGAATAAGTTGGCATTATTCACATAAACTAGAGTAATTGTGGTTACTTTCCATTGTATTTCTATTTCCAATAAAATACATATTTGCTCCAAATTATTAAAATATCGATATTTTGATAAGATAATCGATTCTAAAACATACAAAGCCGGTATCGAAGATATCGAAATTTTAGTAGCGATCTGCACATCACTACTTTACAATGCGATATGATCATCTAAATAATTTGCGCAGTTTTGGTTTCACTTTCACTGCTGATTGCGCTTTGAGAAAAAAAACAAACAAACATGCAAATCATACTTTCCACGCGGCTCCCAAACGATTGCTTTGTGCAACAAACTAAATATTATTTACAACTTTATTACCTGTTATTCACAGCCTATGCAGGTTCTGCTCAATAAAGAAGACATTATTCGTGGGCCCGCGCACATCCTCTAAATGGTAAACAAACAGTAAGCTCACGTGTGATTTCGCGACCACGGATACATCACTACATGAAGACAGAAATGGCATGTTTGGATAAATTATACCATATACATACAGTATGTGACACTTTTAACACAATTTGGAGGTGTCCACATTGCTGAGCAACATGTATATAACAATGTAAAGACTTGTGCGAGTGCCTTTATGCTTCTCCCGAACTTGAAAATATAATTGGCTGAATTGTAGAGATGCTGGATTAAGATCGTGTGGGGAGTCAAATCGAGATCACAATCTTTTTTCCATTAATCGTGCAGCCCTAACCTCAATACTGTTAGATTTCACAGAAAACCATAAAATTAATTTGTATCTGTTCAGTTGTATTGTATTTTATGCAGATACTCCTTTGCAATACAATCCCAATCAATAAAAAATTATAAATTTATTTTAAATAGAGTTTGGAAAGTCATCTTGTGAAATTACATTCATATCGCAATATATTTAGCAGACAAACTCAATATTGCAATGTCAGGTTTTGTCCAATATCCTGCAGCCCTAATTGTATGTGTGTATATATATATATATATATGTGAACGAGTTTAGTGAATGAAATGTATGTGAATTGTTATCTTTTATGAAAGCAAAGTTTAATTATCGGCTGAGATGTGTCCAATTATGTAATCATAAATAAAGAGGATGCATTAAAGGTGTCTCTCTCCCTTTCTTTCTCTTGCTAATTTTTAAATGCCCTCAGACCATCAGCTGCCAGGGAAGACGATCAGTGTTGGAGATGAGGATCAGAGGGGCTGGTGGTTTTCTGATGTCCATGCGCCAAGTTTTAACGCCAGGCAGGAGTGTGAAAGCAGCCTGGGTCTGGAGGAGAGTATCGAGGCTGTAAAAGCTGCGCTGAAGGATTTCGGCCCCTTCAGTGGCATCCTGGGCTTCAGTCAAGGCGCTGCCCTGGTGGCCATGCTATGTGCACTGCAGGAACAAAAACTAGAGCCGGATTTTAATTTTCGTTTCGCCGTTCTGGTCGCTGGTTTCCGCAGCGCTTGTTTAGAACATCAGCATTTTTACGAAGGCCCAGCAATAACCATCCCGTCTCTGCATGTGTTTGGACAGGACGATCGTGTGATTCCAGAGGAGATGAGCCGAGAACTGCTGCCAACGTTTGATGGAGCTCAAGTCCTTCTTCATCCCGGTGGACACTTTATTCCCGCTGCTTCCTCGCACAGGCAGACGTATCAAGACTTCCTCAAGAGATTTCAGTGAAACATTGCTGATAATAAAAGTGAGTTATAGCTACATTATGAAGTAGCTTAGAGGAAGTTTTACGCTGTTTTCAGGGAAATGGTTACTTGAATAAAGACTGTCAACAAATGTACAGTGCTGTTTCATTTGTGGTTTAATGCATTTGATTGACAGTGTCCATTTAATGTTCATGTCAACCGGAAGTTGCTAAGACTTTTATTTTAGTATTTTACACAGACTTTACATATATATTTGAGACTATAGTAGTCATTTTTGTATTAGTGGGGCAAAACGTAATGCATCGTATTTGATAGATTTTAACAGGGTTTTTTTCTTTTAAATTTCATGTATATTCAAATAAGTTGTTTGATTTGTTTTATTGCACGTTAATCATAAATCATTACGACATAAAACATGTACCTTATAAAAACCATTAAAGATCTCATAGCAAAACACACATGGGATACACTTACTGGCCACTTTTTTAGGTACACCTTACTAGTACCGGGTTGGACCCCTTCAGAACTGCCTTAAACCTTTGTGGCATAGATTCAACAAGGTACTAGAAATATTCCTGAGATTTTGGTCTATATTGACATGATAGCATCACGCAGTTGCTGCAGATTTTTCGGCTGCACATCCATGATGCAGATCTCTCGTTCCACCACATCCCAAAGGTGCTCTATTGGATTGAGTTCTGGTGACTGTGGAGGCCATCTGAGTACAGTGAACTCATTGTCATGTTCAAGAAACCAGTCTAAGATGATTGGTGCTTTATGACTTGCCGCGTTATCCTGCTGGAAGTAGCCATCATAGATGGATACACTTTGGTCATAAAGAGCTAGACATGGTCAGCAACAATACTCCGGTAGGCTGTGACATGATGCTCAGTTGGTACTAATTTGTAATACTGATTTGAGTTACTGTTGCCTTTCTATCAGCTGAAACCATTCTCCTCTGGCATCAACAAGGCATTTGTGCCTACAGAACTGCCGCTCATTGGATATTTTCTCTTTTTCAGACCATTCTCTGTAAACCCCTAGAGATGGCTGTGCGTGAAAATCCAAGTAGATCAACAGTTTCTGAAATACTCAGACCAGCCTGTCTGGCAGCAACAACCTGGCCATGTTCAAAGTCACTTAAATCACCTTTCTTCCCCATTCTGATGTCCGGTTCGAACTGCAGCAGATCATCTTGACCATGTCTACATCCCTAAATGCACTGAGTTGCTGCCATATGATTGGCTGATTAGAAATTTGCGTTAACAAGCAGTTGGACAGGTGTACCTAATAAAGTGGCCGGTGAGTGTATATTTATAATATAATAATTGATTATATATTATATACTAATAATAACTAATTAAATAGAATAATGCTGTAAATGTAGGTTTTTTTGCTCAGAATCTGAATGATTGTTTCACTTCATAACACTTCAGTGTATCAGGCGCCACATGGATTAATGTATTTAATTACGTTTTTTGTGTACCTAAAACCCAGAATTAGTTCAAACTAAACTGAAAACTGGCTAGCCAGGTAATCCAGCTTAATCGTATAGGCTCCTGGTTGCTGTCAATCTGCAATTTCTCACTCACCAAGTACCACAGTTTTTGCTTTTAAATTGTCATGATCTGAAGAAAACAATATACAAAGGTTCTAGATGGCCTGGGGCTATGTAAACAACATCCACTTCTCATTTTGGGGTGAACTGGCCCTTAACGTCAACGGATGCAGTACCTCCAGTTTCCAGCGGGGGCGTTAGTGAGTGTTTTTCCTCCAGCTGTTTATCATTTTGATTTCTGTCAGTTTCCGTGTGTTTGCGCGCTCTCTCAGGCAGATTGAGAACTTTGTGTTCTCCTGTAGCTTAAAGGGAGTTTGGCGGCGCAGGATTGTATTCGTGATGATTTCCAGATGTTTGTGGAAAGCACTCCTCTCTTCTCACTCACTCTTTCCAGTGCAGTCAGAGCGTCAACACCTTCCCAATGACCCAATCTCTCACTGTTGCTTTACTTTTTGTTCACTCCCCTTGTTCCGACCATCTCTTATTCTCGTAAATGACAATAAAATAGCTCTGTAAGGATTAAGAGTCTGTAAGTGCATTTTGAAAATGCCCTAATGTAGTTGTTTTTCATGAACTGTTGGTATACTAAAATAAACTAGGAATAGAGACGTATACTGTAGAAGCTTTTTTCAACTGTAAAATTGAAAAAGGTCATTAAAGGTGCTGTATGTATGTTCTAAAGCATAAAAATACCATATTATGTTTGCATATTTAAGAAACATGCCAAGTAAACATACTGTACTTTTTTACCTGATGCTGAAGTCAGATATTCTGCTTTGAAAATGTGTTTTCTGTGCTGGAACGCTGTCTTTGTTTTGGTCATTTTAACCTGTCCAATGACAGTTTAGCCGATTATATTTCAGCATCCCGGGTTGCCTTGCTGGAAAACCGCATATTTCATTCAGTCAGGAAGGCTGTGAAAGCATGCGTCTGTGACTGCAATGTGACCTCTGATGGACAGTTGCAGACTCTGAAATGAGGCGCAGATTCAGAGTTTCACATGAGGTTATTAATAAGCAAATTATATAAATATTATGAACGTAAACATTAGGTGAGCAGGTTACATTGTAACCCTGTGTCCAAACAACACGCTATGTGACGAGATACGCAGTGATGAGCAATTTGGCTGTTTGAACCAGACGAAACATGACAGAAATGTAAATACAGCCATTCAGAAGCACAGAATATGCACTCACTCACGAAATGGTAAGGTTTATAATCTATTTAATACATGTTAACCCTCTAACATTATTAAATGTATTTTGTTTCAAGATCTGAGGTGCTGCTGCTTTCAGTACGTCAATAAATGTAATGTAAAATGGCATTCAAACTCACGTTGTTAGCTATTATGTGGTACTTTGGTCATTCATTTTGCTTATTTGGCAACCGTCAAACGTCATCAGGGAAACGGTTTAAATTTCCGCTTAGTATTAAAACATTACTGTTACATTTGGGATGACACTACATACATATACTATGCTGTTGAGTGTGTAAGTGCATAAGTACATAGTGCATATAGTGTGCCATTTGGGACGCAGCTTATGAATGGAACTTGGACGCACTACATCCATCATTTTGTCAAGATCATGTGACCTACCCACGTCAGTTGCATCGCTTCACTCCCATTCATGAATTCTTTTGTGGTGCACCATGGGATAGAGTAGCGTGTGTAGGATGCATACTTCAGAATCTCGCCGGAAGTAGTAGGTCATCCGGGTACTTTTCATATACTGTTTTTTGAATTCTATGAATTTAAACATACTACTCAGCTCACATACTGTTTTTAGCGTACTATATAGCATGTAAGTATGCGATTTCGGACGCAGCCTTATAGTTGTTGTTGTAGAAAAAAACTACAAATGCATATGAGCTAATTGGCCAAGACGTAAAATATATTTCAGTTACATTTACCTTTATAAATAGTTGCAACTGACAAATTTCTTAGAGGAGCGCAAATTGACAAATTATTTGCAAGTATATGAATATTTTCAGTCTTTTATTTATTTTTTTACCCAACACAATGATCCTTTTGGGTTTCTGTAGCATCTTGGCTGCCAAATTCACAGTAGTCTATTCCATCTTGTCTTTTTTTCTTCTATTTTTCTATCATTCATTTTCTTATTACGTTTATTTGTTTCTGACTTTAATATGACTATTTTATAACTATTATGAACATTATACACTTAATTTTACTAATTATTTCATTAAAGAACACAATTTGCCACCAATATCACAGCTTTTCCTTTCCCTCCTTAATTTGTTTTCCCCATCATCTTTCTGTCAGTTCTTCCCACATCACTCGCCCTTTTGTTTTTCTCTGCTTTTCCTCTTGGTGCCACGTGTCTCTTTCTCAACTCACACACATGGTTTTGATAAATGGAAGACAAGGAAAGAGGAGAAACAGAAGAAAAAAACCTCTTGCCAGTAAGTTTTACAACAGCTCCTCCGTGACTCCCGGCCTCAGGAATCCGCGCTCTTACACAACGGCGGCGGGCAGGGGTGAGAAGGAGAACGTTGTGAAAGAAAAAACCAAGGGTGCGAGTGGAGCATCAGGCTGTATTTTGACTCTTGGTGGGCTTTAGTTGAACGTTGCCAGCATCCTGTGTTGAAACTAACGTGTTCTTTAAGGAATGAAGGCGTGGTTTTATCATGTGGGCGGAGCTTTAGAGTGTTTTTATAAATCCCGCGCTGTGATATTCTTTCTTGTTCTGTTGCCTCATTCTGAAGGCTTACTATTATGGACTATTATACACATGGACTATTGACGTCTACTTTGATTTTTCTGCCTCTTAAAGGAAATGTACATCTTTATGGAAAATTCTGTGGATGCTGCGTTTGGTGAAGTGATAATTTTTGCTGTCTAGTATATATCTAGTATATATATATATATGAATTAGGTATAGGTTTGAGTAATATGTTAACATTGGCTTTATACTATAAAGTTCTAATAACATTTCTTCCTTACATCAAATATTTTACATTATTTTACAAATTTACTATTATTTGACTTTTGTTTTGTTTTGAAAGAAATGTCATCAGTAATTTACAGAATAAAACATTAATTATAATTTACTGAAGCGCATAATTATGGAAAATTTCCATAGCATATTTTTATAGCATTGTATAGATGTGGGTCAAAGATGGTAGTCCCATTTTTGTATTCACATCAAATAAATCGCATTATTATATTTATTATATTTAATTATGTGAAATAATTTACAAATATGGGTGAAATAATGTGACGTGTTTATTAAAATACATTTAAATAATGAAAACATTTTATAATAAAAAACTATAATACAACTTTTTATTATATTTCTAATTATTAAAACTATATTGGCAAATGAGTAAAACCTAAAAATCTATTATAATAAAGCATAAAGATTTAAAATTGGCATTCTAACTTTCATTATAAAATTATTTTAATATGTCATCAAACGATTCCTGCATATAAATATGACTAACAAGAATGCTATATAAATATACTGAATAGGCTATATGCACACAGACTTTTAATTTTCAGCCAGGCAGCTGAAGGGCTTCCGGTGAACTGTCTTTCTATTACAAAATTGTCACGTTTAAGATCTGATTTCTTTAAAAATCAGTGATCTTCACTGCTTGTTAGACATACGATATGAAGTGTGTCTCAGATCAGACAAGGAGCACTGCATTAAATTTCATTGTCCTCCGCCATGTCTTTAAAATATGACAGTTTATTTTACCCCAGTATTTTCAATGGAATTTCTGTGCTAGCCTGTTGCTACTGGCGGCTCTAGTGGTCACAATGGTCTTTAATCATGTTTTACACTTAAACAACTAAATGAATGCTTAAGTCTATTTAACTGAATGTGTTTTAATTACATTACAACATCAATGCTGTAAAAACAACTTTGAAATTGAAACCGTGAAATAGAAAATAGTCACATTAAGCTTTCACCGGAAGTTTAACGTTGGCTTTAAAACTCTTGCTGTGCACAGAGCCCATTGCATTTTCTTGGGTGTCTTCTGTAAATTGTGTAAATAAAAATAGTATTTTGGCTCAGAAAAAAATAACATAAACAAGAGGTATTCTAAAGAATTAAATATTTAATGCTGTATTACATCTAATTGTGATGCTTGAAAATCTGTCTTTTACCCACAAATATATATGGATGTTTATCTATTTATTTATTCATGCTTTAGAATATAATGACCAAGAAAAATAACCTTTTGAGGTTTCCCAAAAGAGCAGATGAAGGTTTATTCCAGAAAATTTGTTTTGGTTAAGAGGTTAGTGTGAATACTCTGTTTTGCTGGTGTGGCTGGACTGACCAATCAGATCTCAGCACTGAGAGAGTGAGCGGAGTAAATCTTTTAACCTAAACACCACTATGACATCACTGTGATCAAGCACATGGTGTGTATTTACAAACAGGCAGTCAGAGAGGCTTAAAGCGAAACATTTTCCAGTGAAAAATGTCTGATATTCAGAGACGAGAGATTGTTGTGGGTTTCTTCTGTGTTTTTGTTGATGTTTTTTCTGTTTTAGAGGGTCGCCGTCAGGCTGTGTTTTATAACCCAGGAATGTAGGAATCCATCCAGCAGAGTGTGGTTTGAGTTACTTATTATTTATTTCAAGTCTGATCCAAAAACACAGTCCTGCTGCTTCACGGGTTTCCTGTTTATGTGGACACAGAGCATACCGTGAGCCAAAGTCCTTTATTTCTTTCTTTCTTTCTATACAGTTTTCTTTCTTTTTTCTTTCTTTTTCTTTCTTTTCTTCACTTTTCTTTCTTTCTTTTATTTCTTCACTTTTCTTTCTTTCTTTTCTTCACTTTTATTTCTTTACA
>CAIGQZ010001492.1:22066865-22078675 GCA_903798205.1 Danio tinwini | reverse complement strand
TTTCTTTCTTTCTTTCTTTCTTTTTTCTTCAGTTTTCTTTCTTTATTTTTTCTTTCTTTATATTTTCTTAATTTCTTTCTTCACTTTTCTCTTTTATATTTTCTTTCTTTATTCCTTTATTTAGAACTTGTTCATTTTTTCTTTCTTTCCATTATCTTTCTTTTTTAAATTGTCTTTCCTTTTTTCCTGCTTTCTTTTTCTTTCCTTCTTTCTGTCTGTCTTTCTTTCTTTCTTTCTTTCTTAATTTTTCTTTCTTTTCTTCACTTTTCTTTCTTTTTCTTCACTTTTTTTACCTTTCTTCATTTTTCTTTCTTTTTTATTCCTTTATTTCTTTATTTTAAAAAATCAGTCTTTCTTTCTTTCAATTTGCTTCACTTCTCTTTCTTTACCCTTTTATTTATTTACATTTTCTTTCTCTCACTTTCTTTTTTTCTTTCATTCCTTCTTTTTTCTTTCTTTCTATCAATTTTCTTTGCATTATCTTTGTTTCTTTAGCAGAAGTCAATGAGTTATTCTCATTATGTAGCCTAACATGTTTTTACCCAGACATTTTAGAGCAGTAATCACAACACAGTGAATCCGTGATGTATTTATCCAAGGTTTTCAAGAATCTTATACTGGCCCATGCCTAATTCCAGGTCTCCTGAAAATGATGCTAAATTAGAGATAATGTGTTCTAATCATTGCCTTTATTGCATGATAGTCAATGGTGTTTATCGTTTCTAAAATGTTTTGGTTAAAAGATTAAAAGTTTTGAATGAAACATGCAATGTGCAGATGATCGCACGATTCTTTCTCCCTTTTTTTTCTTTTTTTTTCACTGCTTAAATAGCCGACATTGTCTGGTTTGTAATTAATTATTCTTAGAGATGTGGGTGGGTGTGTGTGTGTTCATCTCTGAATGATGCCCTTAGCCCTGAACAGTAAGAGTTTATGTGCTGAGGTTGAAAATTCAGCACATGGTCTCTTACTTGTAGGGAAAGGAGTTTCTATCGGCCTTCTCATCACATTGTTTTCACTTTGTTGTGAAAGAAAGTCAACATGTGCATTGCAGAAAAACAAGCAATGTTATCAGTTTATTGTACAAAGAATATTCAGCAAATATTAAGAGTAAGCTTGAACCTTTTTTTACATGTCATTCTGTTTTGTTTCTTATTCCATTAGTCTGGCTAAGATTTTTTTTTTTTTTGATGGTACTGTATAATTGCTGTATTGTTTGCTAGTGTTTTGGTGCATGTTCTAGTTGGTATCAGGTAATAACATTTTGTTAACATATATACATTATGTACACAATTAAGTGTTATGTTTTCATAAAAACTTTATTAAATAATAAAAAAAGAACTTTGTTTTCTTTTTTAAAATATTTTTCATAAATGATGTTTAACAGAGCAAGGACATTTTCACAGTATGTCTGATAATATTTTTTCTTCTGGATAAAGTCCTATTTGTGTTATTTTGACTTGAATAAAAGCAGTTTTTAATTTTTTTAAAAACATTTTTAGGTCAAAATTTTTAGCCCCATTAAGCTGTTTTTTTTCTGATAGTACAGGACAAACCATCGGTGAAAAATATAAACAGGGGGGGCTAATAATTCAGCGGGGTTAGTAATTCTGATGTCAACAATTTTCATAATATAAATATAAATTGCTAAAAACATATATATAGAGAAAAACAACAACAAAATTTGATAACATTTTAAATCAGCTACAAAATATTTCTTTATTATTTCTTTGTATTTCTATGTTAGTTTAGTTAACTTAAAACTAAAATAACTTTTTTTAAATTAAAAATCATCTCAATAACACAACAGTTACCATCAGTTAGTTGTCAATTTTTTTCTATTTTAATTTTAAAGTAAAAAAGCAAAAATAAAATAAAAAGCTATGCTTAAAGAAAAAACAAATAAACAGATATAAAATAAAAAAAGAGGAATGACAAAATGACTTCATTAAAACTTTTAATAATAATACACTAAAAGTACAACAATAAATATATAATCTAATGATTATCAAGGGGCTTTAATTTAAAATTAAATAAGAGATTTTATTATCAGGCGACACTGTGGCTCAGTGACAACCTGTGAAGTGCTTTTTACATTGTTTACAGTGCTACTTTGAATATTCAGTCTGAAATAGCATGTAAGTATGGCTTAGTAAAAAGTGTAATTCCTGCAACTCGCCGGCCAAACACTAAGCATACAGTAATCGCTTTAGGACAAAGCATGTGAGAAAGTGACCAGCGATCCTTGCATGCATGAAATATTGCACATTATTACAAGTTTTGGGCCGTCACGGTGGCGCAGTGGGTAGCACTCTCGCCTCACAGCAAGAAGGTCACCGGTTCGGCTGGGTCAGTTTGCTGTGTAAAACATGTGCTGGATCGGTTGGTGATTCATTCTGCTGTGGCGACCCCTGTTTAATAAAGGGACTAAGCTGAACGAAAATGAATAAAAGCTAAAATAAAAATTTAATTAAAAGTCATCACAATAACAAAACATTTGCCAAAATTTGCCAAAAATTATGTTAGTTGTCAATTTATTTCTAATTTAATTTTTAAAATAAAAAAATAAAGAAAGAAAATAAAATACAAAACTACATCTAAAAGAACAAACTTAAGCAGATGTGTTTTCTAAACTATAGCTAATAATCAGGAAATGATTGATGACATGCTGTTGAATTAAAGCACAACTGAGGTGATGTGGCCATTACAGCTCTGCTCTGGTTGATTAGTTAGTAATTTAGTTTTTCTGCTTATATTTACATAACTGCAGGTTAATTATGCATATATATAATAACTGTTAAAAGCTATTAGCTACTAAATAGTTAAAGTTATTAATAACTAATACAGTTATACTGACTAACAACCGTAACGTTTCTAAATATGATAGTAATGCAATAATATGCACTTTTGTGGAAGCTGCTTTGAAACAATAATTATTGTGAAAAGAGCTTTACAAATAAACTGGAATTGAATTAAATTGGAAAATTAGCCAATTACTTCAGTTGGCATTTCTGTGCGGAGTTTGCATGTTCTCCCTGTGGTGGTGTGGGTGCTTTGATTTCACCCACAGTCCAAAGTTTTGCGGTATGGGTGAATTAAATAAGCTAAATTGGCCGTAGTGTACGTGTGTGAATGAGTGTGTGTGGATGTTTCCCAGTACTGTGTAAAACATCCGCTGTGTAAAACATATGCTGGAATAGTTGGCGGTTCATTCCCCTGTGGCAACCCCTGAAGTATAAAGGGACTAAGCCAAAGAAAGACAAAGAATGAATTTATTACCATACAAAAGATGAGACCCATGATAACCAACAACATAAACACAATATTTAATTTAATTAATTCAAACTACAGTAACTGAAAATGAATTAAAACGAAAGATTGTCGTGTTTGAAAGCTGACATTTTATTTAAATTCATTTTCATATAAACATTTTCTTATTACAAAAAAAGTATGCTTTTTTGCCATTTCACACTCTCTCCTCCAGATGGCGACATACTACTGCAAAACATTGAGACTTCTTTTTGTATTTAACGCCACTAGAAACGAACCATTTTCACACAAACCTGCTAATATAATATTTGTCACTCAACAAAACACCTGTTCTAGATACCACTGTAACAACTAAAAATATCCATGGCTGTTATGAAATACACTTTAAACGTATACTCTGTCACACTTTCCTAATTAAAACTGCTTCTCTCTGCTCCACAGGAAATTATCTGGGGGTAAAAGGAGCAATCGCTGGCTCTCCATATGAAGAATATGAATCACTGGGTCATCGGGGAACGAACTGAATCACCAGAAAAACATTAGAAAGTAATGGTACTGTGCATGAATTCATGACAAAAGAAAGCAAGTCTTTGTGTTGATTTAAGCTGTGATAAGAATAAAGTTAATAATAATAATAATACATTAGAGTCATTCCACAAAATGAATCCCGTTTGTTTACCTGATAATCCAACATAAAAGTGCTGTAACCATAATAAATGTCTGATTTCAAAACATTACAATACTATTTATTGTTATCGATGTTGTTTTAAATCAAGGTCGTTTAAATATTATTTGAATATTCATATTTCTTTTTTTACCTGAACTTTTAATTAGCAAATTAAAGGCGGAATGATTATTAATCATCTGACTGACAATTATATATGTTTTACTCATATTCTGGTCCTGTGTATGAAAAATATTACAAAACTCTGTACTAAACTAAGTTTGGGGCAGATTTGTCCTTAGGACAGGACTCTTATCAAATGTGTACATTTTGGGGCAGATTGAACATACAGTACCTGACAAAAGTCTTATTGTCGATCCCAGTCAAGAGCAACAAATAACTTGATCATTCTAGTTGATCATTTGGAAAAGTGGCAGAAGGTAG
Source organism: Danio tinwini (assembly GCA_903798205.1). Lineage (NCBI taxonomy): Eukaryota > Metazoa > Chordata > Actinopteri > Cypriniformes > Danionidae > Danio > Danio tinwini. The sequence continues at coordinate 22,074,297 of CAIGQZ010001492.1, read as the reverse complement.
ATTTTTCCAATGAATCATTGGTCGAACATCGCAATCATAACAAATACTGCAGAAGACCTACTAGAACCCGCATGGACCCAAGATTCTCACAGAAATCAGTCAAGTTTGGTGAAGGAAAAATCATGGTTTGGGGTAACATTCAGTATGGGGACGTGCGAGAGATCTGCAGAGTGGATGGCAACATCAACAGCCTGAGGTATCGAGACATTTGTGCTGCCCATTACATTACAAACCACAGGAGAGGGCAAATTCTTCAGCAGGACAGCGCTCCTTCTCATACTTCAGCCTCCACTTCAAATTTTCTGAAAGCAAAGAAGGTCAAGGTGCTCCAGGATTGGCCAACCCAATCACCAGACATAAACATTATTGAGCATGTCTGGGTTAAAATGAAGGAGGCATTGAAGATGAATCCAAAGATTCTTGATGAACTCTAAAAGTCGTGCCAGATGACTTTATTAATAAGTTATTTGAGTCATTGCAGAGATGTTTGGATGCAGTCCTCCAAGCTCATGAGAGTCATACACAATAATAATTATTTTCCCACTGCACCATGACTATACTGTACATTATTTCTGTTAAGTGACAAGACATTTGTCTAAGCAAAGTCAGACCTTACTGTCCTAATTAAATAATTAAAAAACAAGACATGATCATATTTTATTTAGGTAATATAAGTCTAATCTAGAGGCCTTTGCCTTTCATATAAGCCACTTCTGATACCAAATGATCAACTAGAAGTCAAGTTATTATTTAGTGTTCCTAAAACTTGGATAGGTGACAAGACATTTGCCAGGCAGTGTATATATTTCATTTATAACAACTTCCTCTTTCATGGTGATGCATCCAAATTTGTCAGAGAAACACATAACATATGCTGCCCAAAATTGGTGTTGATCTAATTATTTCCTGGAGGAGTTTGTTAAAAATGTCTTAAAATGCTAAAAACTTTGCACAGCACATTCAAAATAATCTATTTCCTTCTGCATTTCAGATGTTACTCCAAGAACAATTTTTGTTGGTGTTAGGACATTACATTTGTAAATAAATATGAAACATAGCCTGAGGTGCACTTAGTTGAATTGACACCAGTGAGCCCTTTTGCCACAGTGAATTCTGAAACCCAAATCTACGATGGCCAAGCTCAAATGCACTGCAACTTAAGACAAATGAAAAATGAAAAAAAAGAAAACATTAACAAAATTGAGAAAACATCATCAGTTTGAACACACGTGCATCCAAATTCTCACAAACACATGCAAATACAAAAATTCTATGCAAATAGCTCAGACCACAACAGAATTGTGCGTGGGGGACCCTAAAAATTGAAGAACCCTAAATACTGATGAACCCCGCTGCTTCCTTTACTGGTGTTGTTGAAGATCTGAGAGGTGAGAGTTTTGTTTAGTTTGACATCCATACAGTTCATTGTTGTTTATATATCTTTTGCACAATTAACATTAAATAATCAGCTGACTCTAAACAGGAACCCGCCAAGTTTGTCATTTTTCGGGCTTCCCTGACACATTTCCATTGTGGTCTGCACTAGTGTTACACAATATTGAATTTTAGTACTGAGATTTTAAAAACGTCCATTTCTCGCTAACATTTGAGCGCTGTTGAGCATTTCTTAAACAGCGGTGATTTGTCATTATATTCACATGCTCAACAGCAGAAACGACTGTGATTGGCCGTGAAGGTCATCAGTTCGTCACACTTCATCGCTGTTTAACGAGTGCAAACAAGCTGTAGATAACGCCGATAAGAGTGCCGCGATTCATCAGCAGATCGCTCATATGTCAGCTCATAGGCACACCAGCTGATCTTTGCGGCTTAAAAATGCTCCAGTGGCAGGTATCTGTGTTTACACTCAGTAAACAGCAATAAAGTGCGGCAAAGATCAGCTGGAGTGCCTATGAGCTGACATATGAGCGGTCTGCTGATGAATCGCGGCACTCTATCTGCGTTATCTACAGCTTGTTTGCACAGCGATGAAACATATGATGTTGATGAAACAGCGATGAAGTGCGACGAACTGATGACCTTCACGGCCAATCACAGTCATTTCTGCTGATGAGCATGTGAACATAATGACAAATCAGCGCTGTTTAAGAACACGCTCAACAGCGCTCAAATGTTAGCGGGAAATGGACGTTTTTAAAATGTCAGTATTGATTGGTACCGAAATTCAGCATTGTGACAACAATTTTGCAATCAAACCGAATTTGTTAGTGATTTTCTATTTGCATGGGTTTATTTAATTTGAAGCTCATTTGAGCTCTCTCAGCCACCATACACATATACGATGTAAATATTCACAACTTCTGGAGTGTGTACAAAGTTTCATGAGTTAACTTCATTAGATTTTAAGGATATATATTTAAAATTATAATAATAATAATAATTTCATAGTTTTTTAATGTAAAATAATTTTTAAGGTCAATATTATTACCTGCCCCCCCCCCCCCCCCCCTTAAGATTGTGTACTGTCATCATAAAAAAAGACAGACATTTTACAAGACTAATAATATTGCCACTGTATATCTATATAAATATTTATGTGTGTGTGTGTGTGTGTGTGTGTGTGTATTTAGAGTTAGTGGTGTTGTTGGAGATCTGAGAGGTGAGCTTTTTCTTTATTTTAACATCAGGGTCATACAGTTAATTGTTGTTTGTATCTTTTTAGCCCTAATAGTAGCATTGTACATTCATTCATTCATTTTCTTTTGGGCTTAGTCTGGAGTCGCCACAGCTGAATGAACCGCCAACTTATCCAGCATATGTTTTACATATGCCTTCCAGCTGCAACCCACCACTGGGAAACATCCATACACACTCATACACTACGGACAATTTAGCCTACCCAATTCACCTGTACTGCATGTCTTTGGACTGTGGGGGAAACAGGAGCACCCAGAGGAAGAACATGCAAACTCCACACAGAAAAGGCAACTGACCCAGCTGAGGCTCAAACCAGCAGCTTTCTTGCTGTGGGGGGAACGTTTTACCCACTGCGCCACCGTGCAGCCCTCGGCATTGCACAATAACATTAAATGAACTGCTGACTCTAAACAGGAACCAGTAGGGTTCATCAATTTTTTGGAGCCTCCTGACACATTTCCATTGTGGTCTGCACTATTTGCAGAGCATTTCTCTATTTGCATATGTTGAGAGAATTTACATACACATCTGCAATCGAACCAAATTTGTGAGCGTTTTTCTATTTGCATGCGTTTACTTAACTTGAAGTGCATTTGAACTCTCTCAGCCACTGTGCACATATCAAATGTAAGTATTCACAACTTCTGGATTGTGTACAAAGTTTCATGAGTTCGTTTCATTAGATGTTAGGATATACAGTGCTCAGCATATATAAGTACACCCCTCACAAATCTATTTTTAAAATTCATATATATAATAGGAAGCTCTACACAATTATATTTGTGCATATACATTAGATTAGTCAATACTGAAGTCAAATCTGAGGCTTATCTAACAAAATAACTTACAATAACGGTCCAAAAACTAGTGAAGCCAAATGCATATGTTATAGAAAAATATTAAATGCAAATTTAAAAATGAGAAAAAATTAAGAGAAGCAAACAAAAAAAATAGTTGAAATTTTGTAGGTTGTAATTTTCTTTTGCAATATTTTGCTTGAATTTAATTAATATTTTTCAATTTCTAAATATGTTTGGTGACTTAAATAAATATATCTGTTTAATAAATCTGTTTTGTTTAAATGCACTAAAATACATTGACTATATTCACTGAGAAATTGATAAAAATACTTATTTCCAAAATGGAGTGTACTCAATTATGCTGTTCACTGTATATATATATATATATAATTATAAACATTATAAATTTACACTACCGTTAGTTATTTTTTATAAATTTTTTTAAGAAAATTATTCTGTTCATCAAGTCGCCATTTATTAATTCTAAATTAATGTATGTAGTTTCAATTGAAATTATTACAGAAGTCATATTGCTTTTATTACTATTACCATTAGTATTAATAATAATAATAAATATTAGAGTGATTTCTGAAGGATCATGTGACTGAAGACTGGAGTAATGAAGCTGAAAATTCATCATTAATATCACTACTTTTGAACAGTTATTATAGTATTATATAGTGCAATAACATTACACAATTTAATATATTTTAAATAATCGCAGAATTGGTGAGCAGGAGAAGCTTATTTTAAAACATTTAAAAATCCTACTGACCCCAAATTTTTGACCGGTAGTGTGGTTATAAATGATTAATATTATTGATTAAGAAATGTATTTTAAATTTATTTAGGGTTTCTTTTTAATAATACTTTATTTGTAATTTTAAACAACTGTTAAGGTCAATGTTATTAGCCCCCTTAAGATTTGTCTTCCCATATTTCTGACTGGCTACAGAACAAACCACTGTTGTCCGCTGTTGTTAAATCTTTAAATTGCACTTCAAGCTGAATACTAGTCTTGCAAAATAACTAGTAAAATATTATGTACTAGGGCAGGGATGGGCAAACTTGATCCTGGAGGGCCGGTGTCTCTGCATACTTTTGCTCCAACCCTAATCAAACACACCTGCCTGCAGCTTTCTAGTGATCTTGAAGACACTGATTAGTGTGTTCAGGTGTGTTTGACTAGTGTTGGAGCAAAAGTCTGCAGGGACACTGGCCTTCCAGGATCAAGTTTGCCCATCCCTGTAATAGGGTGTCACGGTGGCCCCACAAGAAGAAGGTTGCTGGTTCAAGCCCCAGCTGGGCCATTTGGCATTTCTGTGTGGAGTTTGCATGTTCTCCTCGTGTTGGCGTGGGTTTCCTCCGGGTGCTCTGGTTTCCCTCAGAGTTCAAAGACATGTGCTATAGGTTAATTGGGTAAGCTGAATTGGCCATAGCGTATGTGTGTGAATGCAAGAGTATATCGGTGAGTCCCAGTGTTGGGTTGCGGCTAGAAGGGCATCCGCTGTGTAAAACATATATAAGTTGGCGGTTCATTCTGCTGCGGCAACCCCTGATGAACAAAGGAACTAAGCCGAAAAGAAAATTAATGAATGAATACTATGTACTGTCATCATGGCAAACACTAACATTTTTGTATTTTTATTTATTTATTTATTTTAAAGCCATCAATTTTTGTGGAACGATCTTTTAGCCAAATAAATCTCGCCAAACTGTCTTTCAAGACTCTCAGACGCAGGGAAGTAGATATAAATAAATAAACAAACTGAGACTCTGACCTAGTTTCTGAAATCAAATCATTCTGCAAGTGCTCCTAAGCAAATCCTCACCATGTTAGCGTTTCATGAAACATAATTTTCCCTTTCCCAGTAGTCGCCGTAACACCTGCCCCTTGGCGACCATGGCTGTAGACTGTTACCACGTGCCAACACTACAGTAACAATCTAAAGCCACGGTCAGCATGGAGACAGCAGAGGAAGGGATGAGAGCCTGTTGGCATGGTAACTGGGAATGGTGCGTTCTTATTGGCTTGCCAGATGAAACGATGCGCCTCCATAGCACAGGACTCCCCCAATGCAGGCTCAGAAACACACAACTGTTCTCCGTCACAGCCGAGTGTTTCTGATGTACGTGCATGTATATGTGTGTGCGGGAGCTTCCCTTTTCATACAAATGATGTATTAGTGTTTGATGCTGGAGCCAGACTTCAGTAGCCATGACTGTAGACTGTTACTGTACTGTTAGACTCCATAAGCAGTAAGCAGTCTAGAGCCAAGGTCATGAAGTGCTGGCATGCTGGAAAAGACTCTCATTACCAGCATGCTGGGCAAGACTGAGACCATTTCAGCTCACTGATGGAGAGACAGAACCACTGTAATTAAAAACAGCGTTACAAAGGCAAAAACACTACTTCAGTAAGATAAATCAGATGCATAAAATGGCTTGTTTCGTGGTTTTGTTCGAGCCGGATGTTCTCGGGAACATTGATTCCCTTGAGCTCCGCTGCTGGGTCAGTGACGTAGATGCTGTTTCCAACCTCTCTCTATGTTGTCTTTACATTTTGATTCTGAATATGATAAATAGCAGTCTTTTATTAATGCAACTACAAGCTTAAATGCATTTAGTTTTGAGAAAGGAGGACTCAGGTTTGGGAAAAAAAGCACTGGTTGCTGTCCATGGTGCTGAAAACTCTGCTTTTTCTATATACAGTGCTCAGCATATATGAGTACACCCTTTACAAATCTCTCATTCAAATTAATATGTTCTATAGAATGCTTTACAATATTATATTTGTGCTTATACATTAGATTAGTCAGTATTGAAAGCAAATCTGGAGCTAATCTAACAAAATAAGTTACAATAATTGTTCAAAAATGAGTAGCCCAAATTTATGTTAGGAAAAATAATAAATACAAATTTAAAAAAGCACAAATCACAAGAAATAAAAAATATAGACAATTTTGTTGCTATTTTGTTGTTTGTAATTTTTTTGCTAAATTTTGCATGGATTTAAATGTATTTATTTCCTTTTCTAAAGATGTTTTGTGACTAAAATATTACTTTAATAAATATATATGTTTAATAAATCTGTTTTGTTCAAATGCATCAATATATATTACCCATATTAACTGAAAAATTGATAAAAATATTCATTTTAAAAATGGGGTGTACTCATATGCTGAGCACTGTAGGCATCTATATACTGTAGTTTCTTGATAGCCAAAATATATAGATAAAGACCCAGTTTATACTGTGAAAATGTAATATTACATTTATTTTAAAATTTTCTATAGTAGTGCATATATATAATTCTTCTACAGTAGTGCATATATATAATCTTTCTATAGTAGTGCATATATATAATTATTCTATAGTAGTGCATTCATATAACCTTTCTATAGTAGTGCATATATATAATTATTCTATAGTAGTGCATATATATAATCTTTCTATAGCAGTGCATATATATATAATCTTTCTATAGTAGTGCATATATATGTTTTCTATAGTAGTAATTTTTCTATAGTAGTCCATATATATATAATCTTTCTATAGTAGTGCATATATATCATTTTTCTATAGTAGTGCATATATATAAATCTTCTATAGTAGGTGCATATATATATACTCTTTCTATAGTAGTGCATATATATAATCTTTCTATAGTAGTGCATATATTTTTTTCTATAGTACTGCATATATATAATCTTTCTATAGTAGTGCATATATATATATTTCTATAGTACTGCATATATATCATTTTTCTATAGTACTGCATATATATAATCTTTCTATAGTAGTGCATAAATATAATCTTTCTATAGTAGTGTATATATTTTTTTTTTCTATAGTAGTGCATATATATATATATAATATTTCTATAGTACTGCATATATATAATATTTCTATAGTGGTGCATATATATAATCTTTCTATAGTAGTGCATATATATATATATATATATATATATA
>CAIGQZ010001492.1:22050142-22066185 GCA_903798205.1 Danio tinwini | reverse complement strand
TAGTACTGCATATATATAATCTTTCTATAGTAGTGCATATATATAATCTTTTTATAGTAGGTGCATATATATAATCTTTTTATAGTAGTGCATATATAAAATATATTAAAATGCATTACTTTTTAAGTTGATATTAAGCCTGGATTTATTTAAACATATATATAACTCTAGGTGGTGACATGAAAAAAATAGTTCACTGTAAAATAAAAGGAAAAGAAGTCACACAGAATAGACTTTCATTGTTGTACATACGTGTTATTCTGCCAAACATCTTTTCTTGAGTTACACATTTGTTTTTAATTACTTTTAAGAAAGGAGTACTGTCGCTTCAAAAATCTAAATTCAATTGTCTACTTGTTTCTAATAGAAATATCTAGAATTAGTGTCGTTTGCTGTGCTAGTTCCCTTCTACAGTCATTAATTTACCCAGAATGAATAAAGATTAATGAATGAAAATGAACGCCCACTCGCTTCTTTAACACCCCCGCAAAAAAATAAAAGGTGTGTGTGTGTGTGTGTGTGTGTGTGTGTGTGTATGTGTGTGTTTGAGACAAAGCGCGCGCTGTCTCTTTAAAGGGTTACAGTAGGTGACTACGAATCATCTGCAAAGTGCGCAAGAGTGACGCAGACCTGACTTCAACGCCTGAATACACGTCACAGAATCTGTGTAAAAAAAAAAAAAAAAGGTGAACGGAAACGATAGGTAGGAAGGAAATTCATAGCCTACAGTCGGGAGGGGAAGAAGGAGGGAGGTAAAACAAAAAAAAAACGACTTTGTTGAATGTAACAGTAAAAAATAAATCGATAGTTAGGTGAGGGCATGGACCGGAAAGAAACGGGAGGGGGAGTTGCCATGTCCAGCTAATATAGGCGACTTAGAAGTGTAAGTGTAGGTTTAAATCTAAATCGCTTGACCTCTTCGACGATATTTGGTGTGATTTAAGTCTCTTAATTGTTTAAACGATGCGTTTGAGGTGTGAAACGGCGGGAAATTTGTTTACAGTCTACAACTGTTTTTTTTATTGCGAGGATTATTTTACAGAATAGTTTCTAATGTTTTTTCTGCAATGATCTGGCAACACCGCGCCGAGACGAGAATCATCTCTAAAGGAAACCTCCTCCTGGTGTCACAGATTCATAAGAGAGTTTAACGCGAAGGTGATATTGTATATTAAATGTATTCAATAATGTGTTGTATTATTAAAAATATATTAAATATCAATAGCCTAGACAAAGACAACTGTATAATATAAATCTTATTCACGCATTTATTTCTAACGACCAAAGTCCTTTTCTTTAAATTAATTAATATGGTAAAAATCACGCTTTTTGTCTAGCATCAAATGCATTGTCCACTAGACATCTCTCTGTAAAGTCTTCATGCTGCCCACGTGCGAAAAAAAAGTGAGTCACACTGCAGTAAGTTTCAGGTCGTCTGCAATATGCCGTACATCTTTTAATAAGCACGCCATAAAAGTAACTTACGAGACTTTTTTGATATTTGGCAACCATAAAGCCATTTCTAAATGACATTCCGGCTCCCCCCAATTGCATTTTCATCCGAATCCTGTCATATCACCTACCTTGAAATACAGGGTCTCCTCGTCGAAAATGCAGCCTAGTTTCTGACGGCTGTCCGTTTTCTAGCACCTTGTCTATTAGATGTCTTCGCTCCAGTAGGAGGATGGATCGGCGTGTACTGCGTAATGAGAACTTCTTTCTCGCCTCAGTGTCTCCATATGGGCCACTGTCTGTCTACAGTCGTCACGCTCGTCTTGTCGTCTTTTCCCTGCTAGAAACAAGCAGCTCTCAAGCGCTTTTCCATCTACCGTGCGCTTTTTATAGAGATCTGATAGTACTAGTAAGCTGGAGAGGGAGGGAGACTCATTCACTAAAAAGCATCACCTACTCAACTACGCGCGTGCACTACGTCATTGACGGAATTTTGTCAACGGGGCTGCTATTTATAAAGACCAAGGAGAGTTTGGATTCTCACAAAGCTCGGTTAAACGAGCAATGAATGATTATATATAGCCGGTGTGTGCTTGTTCTTTCTTCTGAACCCGCCTGTTAATCTCTTAAAATGTATCTTACATTTATATCCCACAAATAATGCTTGCTCGTTTTGATGTAGGGGGGAAATTAAAGGTAGCCTACTATCTAAATACTATATACTACATATTAAAGAGACAGTTCACCCAGAAATTTACTGGGTTTAAACTAGGGCTGTGCCTAAAAACAATATATTGAATTGCGATAAAATTGATGTCAATAACAATGATAAACTCTGGACTTTTTTACTCTATTAATCTAAAAGCTAATCACACAGCAGAAATTTGCAACAATGGAAATCTAAAAGTGTGTTGATATTAGAGAATTTTCGGCCACTGAATATTTATCGGCAGAAAATATGTTATGCCATTTAATGGGCCCTATAATTTTTGTGGCTTCAGTCATTGTTGGGGTAGTCTTTTAAACCTGGAAGCTTTAACAACGTATATATTAATATCGAAAAATATATACTGCTATTGTTCAATATGGCAAATAATTATCGAGATTGCATTTTTGTCATATCGCCCTGCCCTAGTTTAAACCCTTAATAGTTTCTTACTTCTGTTGAACACAAAAGAAGATGTTTTGAAGGGAGCTGGAAACTTGTAACCATTGATATCCATAGCAGGAAAAACAAACGGAAGCCAATGGTTACAGGTCTTCAGCTTTCTTCAAAATATCTTCTTTAGTGTTCAAAAGAAGAAAGACTCTTTGGAAAAGGTTAAGGGAGAGTATTTGATGACAGAATTGTCATTTTTGGATGTACTTTCTCTTTAAATGATCAACATTGCTATTATTGCTCAACAGTGCTCTTAATTAAACCAGCATAAGATCCACACAAACATTTAGGGTTGTTAGACATTCTAATGACCTTCTACCACCTAAATTGCAATTATATATGCAAAATAAAATATACATAGAACTCATTTATCAAAACACATACTGGTAATTTTGCTGTTATATGGGATAGTTCACGAAAAAAAAAAAAGAAAATTCTGTCATCTTTTTTCTCCTTCCACTTGTTCCAAATCTGTTTGAGTTTATCTGCTCCGTTGAACACAAAGGGAGATATTTTGAAGAATGTTGGAAAGCAGCAGCCATTGACTTCTAGATTATTTGCTTCTCCTGGATCTCAATGGCTGCTGCAACATTCTTCAAAATAGCATCCTTTCAAAACTCAGAAATTCAGAAAAGTTTAGAATAGGGATGCACAATGTATTAGTGGCCATAGTAATATCGGCTGAAAAAAAGTTATTTTTAATGTTATCGTTATCAGTGCGATATCAAAATTAGGCCGATATCCTTAAGCCAATAAATTACGTAATTGTACAGAACTGCCTGCCCTGTAAGCACGAGAGCATCTTGTGGGAGTGCGGTAATAAAAGTGTCAAATGACTAACAACTGTATATTACTGTAACACTTTTTATTCAAGAACATTTGAGTTGGTTTCAGTTCTTAGTTCTTTCTTTTTAGTTTTCATTTTATTTAAAATATTTAACTTGTTTGTTATTTAAATTCAGTTTTGTCATTTAACATTATTTTTATGCAACGGTAAAGTTGCATGTTTATTTGCTATGCGAAGAAAAGGAAATAATTAATTTCTGGCATGCTGATTTATGTGAAATTGTGAATAGGTCTATATAATCACCTTGTAAGTTTGAAATTATTACTTTATTTGTAGGTTTCAGTTCAACCTTTTATGAAGCTTTCAAAACAAAATCAGTTGTTCACTCTATAAAAATATAACATTTTAAAATATTAATATTAATATTATATCGGTTATGGGCCTCCAAATCTAAAGATTTATCGGTTATCGGTATCGGCCCAAAAATCCATAGTCATTCCTAGTTTAGAACCACATTCAATCTTCACAATTAAGTGCTATTATTTAAACCAGCATAGCATCCATGCAAACCTTTAGGGCTGTAACACATTCTAGTAACCTTCTAATTCCCAAATTGCATTTATATATGCAAAATATAATATATATACATTTATCAAAACTATGTCAAAACACATACTGGTACGGCTATGTTTGTTTCATATTTGTGTCCAGGTTTCTATTTAGAACTTTTAATTAAAATCTTTATTTTTCTTTTTTCTTCTTCTTTTAAACTAATTTCTGAATGGAGAATGGTTTGATAAATATATTGAGCAAGTTAATAAACACAGACACACATTAAAACATTTTAGCAGCTCTCTCTCTTTTGTTCTCAAAATCACTTAATGGGACATTTCACCTGAAAACTAAAACTGACTCACTATTTACTCACTCTCACAAACCTTTCTGAGTTTCATTCTTCTGTTAAACACAAAAGATGATATTTTGAAGAATGCTGAAAACCTGTAACCATTGACTTCCTTCGTAGGAAAGACAAACAATATAAGTTCATTCATTCATTTTCTTTTCGGGTTAGTCCCTTTATTATTCAGGGGTCGCCACAGCGGAATAAACCGCCAACTTATCCAGTATATGTTTTACGCAGCGGATGCCCTTTCAGCCGCAACCCAACACTGGGAAACACCCACACATTCACACACATACACTATGGTCAATTTAGCTTATTCAGTTCACCTATGGCGCATGTCTTTGGACTGTGGGGGAATCCGGAGCACCCGGAGGAAACCCACGCAAACATGGAGAGAACATGCAAACTTCACACAAAAATGCCAACTGACCCAGCTGGGGCTTAAACCAGTGACCTTCTTGCTGTGAGGCGATTGTGCTATCCACTGCGCCACTGAGACGCCATTATATAAGTTATGCACTGTAAAAAATTATATGATCAATTAGTCATGACAGCATATGTTTTAAGTCATTGTGACTTATTAAAGTTATGCAAGCTGTTATTTTAAATCAATTCAACATAATATAAGTTCAACAGACTCATAAAGTTAATTAGATTCAGCTTAAAAATTAAAGCAACCAGAATTTTTGTACAGTGTTGTTAGGTTATAAAAGTTATAATAAATGTTAGGTTTCCAGCTTTCTTAATATATTCCTGTGTGTTCATAAGAAGAAACTCAGGTTTGGGTGAGTAAATTATGAATAAATAATTCATTTTTTGGTTGAACTATCCCTTTAGGATAATATTAGATTTGTAAAATTGTTAAATTTATAATATATAGTAACATTTTGTTAAAGTTTGACACATTTGGTGCAAAAAAAAACTGGAACATATCCTTGGCGTCCATTTTCTGCTGAGAGAAAATGTCGATTTATCAGGATTTTTATCATCTGTTCTCTATCCATTATCATTTTAATTACACAGTGTGTTCAGATAATGAGTTAAATATAATTGAATCAGAAGATTTGGATGTATATATTTATTATTCAGCGTGAGCGCGCGAGTCGTGATTCCTCACCCTTTGATAACCACAGTATAGCGTTTCATTGCGGACGCCCTTTCCCCAGCAAAAATCCGAGCATCTGTCTGATTTCTCTTGTTTTAATGCGGCACAGATTTCGACAGATATTCATTCGGCTTCTAGTAATCTCTGCGCATCGCGTCGCTGAATCATTTCGCGTTTTTGCTATTCACACAGACGTCAAACGCAAGCAGTCAGAGGATTGATCAGCCTCCTGAAATCAATACAAGAGTTACTCGATTTGAAGTCTCGAGGTGCGCCGAGAGCACGCAACTGCGCACAAACCGGTAGTCGACGTCCTCATGACCAATTCTGGATGGTGATTTGGGGAACCCTGAGACGTAACGCACGTGTCAGACGGGTAGCTCGTATTCTCCCTCCTGAACGTGGGATGATCTAGACGGCGGAATACACCAAGTGCCCCCGCATAGGGTACATCCCTAAGGAAGTTTGCAGCTTTTATAACTTTCCCTGCGCTTGTAGCAGCTCATTCAGACTGTTCTATTACCGAACATTCTTCAAGCATTCGCACTTGACAACATTTGTTACGTTTGCCGTAGAAGAGATATTGTTTTAAAATAATTATTATAATAGAGTGACACTTTAAAGAAAACGATTTTATGGACATCGATGGTTCCATAAAGGATCTTTAGAGTGATAGTTTACCCCCAAAAAACTCACGTTTGACTTGTTCCAAATCTGTTTGGGATAATTTGAAGATATTTTGAAGAATGTCGGAACATCCATAGTAGGAAAATATACTATGAAAGTAGAAAGTTCATGCGAAAATAAAACTTTTACCTTTACCTCCACGTGTTCCAAACCTGATTGAATTTATCTGTTCTGTTGAACACAAAGGAAGATACTTTGAAGAATGTTGAAACATCTATAGTAGGAAAAACATACTATGAAAGTAGATAGTTTCAGGTTTTCTACTGTTAAAGGGATAGTTCATGCAAAAATTAAAATTCTGTTATCTTTACCTCCACATGTTCCAAACCTGATTGAGTTTATCTCTTCTGTTTTACACAAAGGAAGATATTTAGAAAAATGGGGAAACATCCATAGTAGGAAAAACATACTATGAAAATAGATAGTTACAGGTTTCCAACTGTTAAAGCAATAGTTCATGCAAAAATGAAAACTCTGTTATCTTTACACAAAGGAAGATATTTTGAAGAATGTTGGATAGAAATAGCTATTGGCTTTTAATTTGTTTGCTTTTCCTGTTCAACTCTGAAAACTGGACTCACAGTTTAAATTTACTAAAACTTCTATGTTAAGCTGCTTTAATACGGTCTACATTGTAAAAGCGCTAAAGATGAATTGAATTGTGATGTCAATGGCTGCTGCAACATTCATCAAAATAGCATCCTTTGTGTTCAACAGAAGAAATTCATAAAAGTTTAGAACCACATGAGTGAGTAAATAGAGGAAATGTTCATTTTTGAGTGAACTATTCTTTTATTTGATAGCATTTAGGTCAAGATATAAGTGACAATTATTTGTTTAAGAGTAAAAAAAACATACAGGCAAAACAAAATAATACAGATCATAAACTGAACATTATTTACAACGTTATTAACTGTAATACACAGCCTCAGCCAATGCTGCAGCTTGTGTGATCTATAGATATACATTATTATATACGAAAGAACACTCACTGCCGTGAGCATGCTCAGAACCATTAAAAGGCAGTAGATTAAAATTAATAATATTTGATTGTTCAATTTACTGCACAGGCCAATTGTTTTGTTTAATAAATCAACAATGTATCATCAAGAGCCAAATTTATTATATATATTTTTTGTTTGCCTCTTTATGTTTTTTGACTCTCAAAAGTACCGTCATTCATTCTTTCATTCATTAATTTCTTTTTGGTTTAGTTCCTTTATTAATCAGGGGTCGTCACAGCGGAATGAACCGCCAACTTATCCAGCATATGTTATTCTGCAGCAGATGCCCTTCCAGCCACAACCCAACACTGGGAAACACCCATACACACTCTTTTACACACACACTATGGCCAATTTAGCTTATTCAATTCACCTATAGCGCATGTCTTTAGACTGTGGGGGAAACCGGAGCACCCTGAGGAAACCTACGCAAACACGGGTAGAACATGAAAACTCCACACAGAACTGACCCAGCCGGGGCTCAAATCAGCGACCTTCTTGCTGTGAGGCGATCGTGCTACCTACTGCGCCACTGTGACACCCTGGTAGTCATTTCACCTAATATTAAATAAATCAGCAAGGACCGCAATTTCAGCTTAAAACCTTTTTTAATTTTCTACTGGACCACATATTTCAAATAACACAAAAATTTAAATTTGGTGGCAAATGATATTAAACATTTCAATTAAGTGCTTAATTGTATAAAATAGCATTGACATAATTGGTCCAATCTGACATTGGAAAATACGCTTGATAAAACAAAGCTCAGATAGTGTGATATAAAATGATACTATTGTAATATATACAACCTAGGCTGATTCTGAAAATGTTCCGCTATATACATTTCTAGAGGGCACTAAATATGCGGCAGGAGCTACGTTTTTTTGCAGTTTTTGTTTTCGTGAATCCACCAGAGGCCGCTGTGTATGCTTTTTGAGATGTCAAATTTCTCTCGCGAGTGCCATTCGCTCCTGCTGTTCTCGCATAAATCCACCAGAGGCCGCTGTTGACTGACTGACTCACCGAACAACTGACCCACCCTCCTCCTTTCCTAAACCCAACCAATAGTGTTTTGACCAGCCCCCACCCACTTCCCTTAATCCAACCACCAGTTTTAAAAAGCAATCCAGAAAAAAGAAAAGCCCTCGCCTGATTTTTAACGTTTTCAGATTTTACCACATTCCCACCTTGTTATTTACTTGTTTATTTTCTCTTTTGTCTTATCTGCATTCTGGAACCGTTTTACGCTAAACTCGAACCCCGTCATCATGGTCAACTTCCCTCTGGGTTCACCAACATACGTGGGGAGCTAATGAGACAAACTGGTAACAGCGGGAAAGCCGTCCACACGGAGGTAAGTGGTCAGCTAGTAAGCATGAAAAGGAACTTGTCACACCACCCTGAAGCGTTCGTTTTAAAGATGAAATGCAGCCATATGTTCTTCTAGCTACATAATTTGTGATTTCCAGAAATGTATAGAGGGCTACGTTTTAAGAATGAGCCTGTGTTGAAAATATACATCCAAACATCAGTGATGATACTGGAATGTTAGCATGGGTCATGGCTAGTATTGGCAACTGCTTAAAGTGGAATGTATGATCAAATACTTGCTAAAATATTATTAATTTATTATTATAATTTGTTTTTATATTTAAGCTGCTAGCTGGCTTTTAAAATCATTAAACTAGCAACTCTGCTCATGGCTGGTGATTGCATCAATAAAAGTTGGTGGGATCAAATAACCAGCAGTCAATTTGTTTTGCTACTGAAATAGAAACAAAAATCCAGAAGTAACATCAAACTAATATTGAAGTGAACGAATATCAATAAAAAGGCCTAATCAGTGCCTAATCAGTTAGCTAATGAGCAACTATGACAACAGAAGCAGGAACAAAAGAATCAGGCAAGGTTAAAGGCTGATTTATACTTCTGCGTCAAGCGAACTTGGTCTGGCACTGGCTTCGCGCAGTCGCAAAGCCCTCGTCGTTGCTGATGCCGATGCTGACATGCACGTCTGTGGGCTCGTCACCAATACGAGTCCCGTGAAGGAGCTCCAGATGGAAACTTTAGTTTTGTGTTCACCTTATGATTAAAGTTGTTACACGTCCGCCGATTCCCGCATCTGAATGAGCAAGTTTTAGTTACTTGTAGCGTTCAGAAAAAACAAAACACCAGCAAAGAAACTCAACACAGAGGAACGTAAAAGTAAAATGCCAGCTAGCGTTTCAGAAGTGTTATTGCAGAGCAACACAAACAGCATGCAGAAGTATACTGTAAATGCACGACTACGTGCTAGGCATGCGCTGTGGGTAACAAGGATCACTCGACGCAGAGGTATAAACCAGCCTTAAGGGTATGTAAATGAGTAATGAAAATAATATCAAATAAGCAGCAGTCACTTTTTTTGCTACTGAAATAAAAACAGAAATCCTGAATTAACATCAAACTAACATTGAAGTGAGCAGACAGTGAATTAAAAGCTGTAAAAAAATTAAGAAAATAGAAAAGAAAATAAGACACAGGTGTGCCTAATCAGTTATCTAATGAGCAACACAGCCATATCACCCAGCAGCCCAAGACCGGTTACTCACTGAAGCTAAGCAGGGCTGAGCCTGGTCAGTACCTGGATGGGAGACCACATGGAAAAACTAGGTTGCTGTTGGAAGTGGTGTTAGTGAGGCCAGCAGGAGGCACTCAACCCGTGGTCTGTGTAAGTCCTAATGCCCCAGTATAAGTGAAGGGGACACCATACTGTCAGTGGGCGCCATTTTTCGGATGAGATGTTAAACCGAGGTCCTGACTCTCTGTGGTCATTAAATATCCCATGGCACTTCTCGTAAAGGTGTAACCCCGGTGTCCTAGCCAAAGTCCCTCAATTGGCCCTTATGATCATGGCCTCCCAATCATCCCCATCCACCAAGTTGGCTCTATCACTGTCTCTCCACTCCACCAGTGGCTGGTGTGTGGTGAGCGTACTGGCTCTGTACTGGGTGTCCTGTGGCTGCCATCGCATCATCCAAGTGGATGCTGCACACTGGTGGTGGTGGTGTGGAGAGATAAACCCCCCCATGATTGTGAAGCGCTTTGGGTGTATGGCCATACACAATAAATGTGCTATATAAATACACATTACATTACAACTATGACAACAGAAGCAGGAACAAAAGAAACAGGCAAGGTTAAGGGTATGTAAATGAATATATAACTAATATTAAATAACCAGCAGTCACGTTATTTTGTTTCTGAAATAAAAGCAAAAATTCAGACATAACACCAAACTAACATTAAAGTGAACAGACAGTGAATTAAAGGCTGTGAAGCACTGGCACTACGCTTTCTACACTTTAAGAATTGTACTCTTCCAGAGTGAGTAAAAGGGCTTGCAAAATCACTCTGGACGCCTCGCACCCAGCAGACTACCTGTTTGAACTGTTACCGTCTGGTCGGCGCTACAGAGCACAGAGCACAAAAACATCTAGACACAGGAAAAGTTTCTCTCCTCAGGCCATCTACCTCATGAATAGTTAAATATTCCTCTACTGTGCAATAAACGTGCAATACTTTTTCATACGCACTTGTACACAGCACCTTATAACAATATACAATGCAATACTTTCTCTTATGCATTTGTACCCCAGAACCTTATAACTTGTGTATTTATAACAAATCTGTACATTCAATTCAACATTTCAACAGCTTTTAAACTAATTGCATCTTTGTTTAATGTTTATCGTCTTTTTTCATATTCATTTTGTGTTGTCACTTGTCACTTTATGTACACTGGAAGCTTCTGTAGCCAAAACAAATTCCTTGTGTGTGTAAGCACATTTGGCAATAAAACCGATTCTGATTCTAATTTTTAAAAAAAAGGGAAAATAGGAAAGAAAATAAGACACGGGTGTGCCTAATCGGTTAGCTGAGTAACTATGACAGCAGAAGCAGGAACAAAAGAAACAGGCAAGGTTAAGGCTATTTAAATAAATATATAAATCAAACTTACATTGAAGTAAACAGACAGTGAATTAAAGGCTGTAAATAAGAAAAATAGGGAAAATATGAAAGAAAATAAGACACAGGTGTGCCTGATCAGTTAGCTAATTAGTAACTATGACAACCAACCCAGGCTCATTTTGAAAATGTACCGCTATATACATTTCTGGAGAGCGTCAAATATGTCCCAGGAGCTATGTTTTTTTGCAGTTTTTGTTTTTGCAAATCCATCAGAGGCTGCTGTGTACACTTTTTGAGATCTCAAATTTCTCTGACGAGTGCCATTCACACCTGCTGCTCTCACGTAAATCTACCAGAGGCCGCTGCTGACTGACTGACTGACCAACCGACTGACTGACCCACCCTCCTCCTTCCCTAAACCCTACCAATAGTGTTTTCAAAAGCACAGATTGACCCGTGCACCCACTTCCCTAAACCCATCAGTTTTAAAAAGCAATCCAGAAAAAGAAAAGCTGTCTGATTTTTACCACATTTTCAGATTTTACCCCATTCTCACCCTGTTATTTACTTGTTTATTTCATTTTTTGGCTATTGTTTTTGTCTTACCCGCTTTCTGGAAACGTTCTCTGCTGGACTCGAATCCCGTCATCATGGTCAACTCCTCTCTGCATCTCAAGTCCGCCGACATACATAGCGAGCTACTGAACAATCAGGTAACAGCGGAAAGCCATCTATACGGAGGCAAGCGGTCAGCTGGTAAGCGTGAAAAGGAACAGCGTCATACCACACCGTATAGCATTCGTTTTAAAAACAAAATGCAGCCATACATATTTCTGGCTACATAATTCGTGATCTCCAGAAATAGGGCTACGTTTTCAGAATGAGCCTGTGTTAATGACAACAGAAACAAAAACAATGCAGTGTAATGGTAATGAACACTGGAACATGAAAACAGATGCAAAACTTGTCATGACATAATTCATTAACACAATATACTCAATATTTAAAACCAATCAACAAAAACTACAGCTGCAAACAAAATGACTACTATATCCCATTGGAATTTTTAACTCTAGATATTGTGTGATATTCATTTGTCAGCACTGCGGTTTCAGAGATCCCCTTTCGTTTAATAAAACATGAACCTAGTTGCCTTACAGACTCCTTTCTAACTTCGGCAGGGCATTTGAGGTGAACACGTGCCTTAAATTTTTTGAATTTAGTGAACACACACACACACACTGACTGCAGGAAGCTCACTGCCGGATTCAATTTCGTTTCTTTCGGAACAGCAGAGGACAGAAAATAACTCTGTTAGATGCTGAGTGGGAAGAGTCTTTGGGAGGCTGCGTTTACTTCCGCTTCTATTTCGAGAGGCCCATCTCCTCATCAGGAGCTCCTCTTTTTTTTTGACACCCCTGCCTACTCTCTCCATCTTTCCCTCAGTTCATTTCGTGTTTGTTTAAGACTTTCCTCCAGCTGTAAGAAACAATTTCTTTGGATTCATTTCGAGAACGTCCTGACCTCCAAATGCCCTCTTTGTCAAACACACAGATGTGGGATTACCATGATCAAGGATGAAAATGCACAATTTGGGAAAGAAATTCGACAGATTGCCGGTCACACGTGTGGGCATATTTTGCTTGATTCTTAAAAAAAACAAGAAGAGATGCTGAATTTTGTTATCTCTCTCTTTCTCTCTCTCTCTTTCGTTGTCACTTCCGCCCACCCTTCTCATCCTGCTCTCTTCTTCCCTCTCCAATGTAATCGCCCCCACAGAAACTGTCACCTCCCTCCCTTTTTCTCCCGCTCTTTTCTCCTGGCGTGTCTCTCCACGTTGTCACTGTATTGTTTCTCTCCCCGCATTTGCAGCTGTTCCCCAATTTGCGATAACGATATCAAAATTTTCTGAAGATTGATTCAAAAGGCGAGACTTGATATCTAGAGACAGTAACCGCTCTCGCTTTCCTTTTGTGTGAGTGTGTGTCGTTCTGTATTCGCTGCACAGAATACCCTCAGATCAATACAAAAAAAAGCCCACACCCTCCCTGATCCACTGCCTCCCTCCTCTTTTTTCACCCACCATGTCTCTCTCTCTCTCTCTCTCTCTCTGTTTCTCTCTCTCTCTCTGACTCATGCAGAAATCCCTGCATGCCTGAGCCCGGTTTGTGTTTTCTCTCTCTGATTGCAGGGCTGACTTGCATATAATGAGGTTTTCCGAGTGAAAACGAAGGACGAGCAAGTGGGTTGTGATTGGTAAAACCCCCGTCCACCTCCGCGCGTTCATTTACACACACATACACACTTTCAAACCCCCAAACACACACACACACACACACACACACACACACACACACACATTCCTTTTCCTCCCTCCACACCCACACAAGCACACAGCTTCATTCATTATACATCAAAAGAACAATCTGGACCACTGCGAAACCACGGCGTGACCAGTAACTGCTTTAACAAGATACGTATTCAATCACTGCTCTGAGAGAGTGAAAACCTTCATGCGTCATTTGGTAGTGCATAATGTGATGTACAAAATGGACAGAACTGAATTGCAGTATTCTTGGTAATTATTCATTCTTCATTCATTAATTAATTCATTCATTCATTCGTTTTCCTTCAGCTTAGTGCCTTATTTATCAGGGGTCGCCACAGCTGAATGAACTGCCAACTTTTTTAGCATACATTACCTGACAAAAGTCTTGTCATTGATCCCAGTTGTAAGAGCAACAAATAATAACTTGACTACTAGTTGCTCATTTGCAAAAGTTGCAGAAGATCGATTTCTCAGATGAGCCATCTGTCGAACTGCATCCCAATCATCACAAATACTGCAGAAGAGCTAATGTAACCCGCATGGACCCAAGATTCTCACGGAAATCAGTCAAGTTTGGTGAAGGAAAAATCATGGTTTGGGGTTACATTCAGCAAAGGGGCATGCGAGAGTTCTGCAGAGTAGAGTGGATGGCAACATCAACAGTCTGAGGTATCAAAACATTTGTGCTGCTCATTACGATACAAACGACAGGAGAGGGCAAATTCTTCAGCAGGATAGTGCCCCTTCTCATACTTCAGCCTCCACATCAAAGTTCCTGAAAGCAAAGAAGGCCCAGGATTGGCCAGCCCAGTCACCAGACATGAACATTATTGAGCATGTCTGGGGTAAGATGAAGGAGGAGGCATTGATGAATCAAAAGAATTTTAGAAGTCCTGCAAGAACTCTTTCTTTGCCATTCCAGATGACTTTATTAATAAGTTATTAATAATGGGAGTCTTACACAATATTAATTCTTTTTCCACTGCGCCATGACTTTATATTCTATATTGTACATTATTTCTGTTAAATGACAAGACTTTTGTCTAAGCAAAGTCAGACCTTACTGTCCTAATTAATTAATTAAAATCAAGGCATGATCATATTTTATTTTGGTAAAATAAGCGTAATCTAGAGGCCTTTGCCTTTTATATAAGCCACTTCTGATACCAAATGATCAATGAGAAGTCAAGTTATTATTTGCTGTTCCTAAAACTTGGATAGGAGGCTTTTTATCAGGTTGTGTACAGTAAATGAATGATATTTTCTAATGTTTTCCAGTACTGGGTTGCAGCTGCACTCACATTTATTTATTAAATTTTTTGCTCATTCAAACTACATATTTAAAATAAGCTGAAACAACACAATTCTTGAGATTTCATTGGGACAACTTAATTTTTTATGTTCAATCCACATGAATTTGTTAAAAGTGTTAACTAAATCAATTTGTGTCGGGACAATATGAATGAATTGTGTGGAACCCTGCATTTTTTACAGTGTGGAAGGGCATCTGCTGTGTAAAAGATATGCTGGATAAATTGGTGGTTCATTCTGCTGTGGCGACTCCTTATGAATAAATGGACTAAGCCGAAGGAAATGAATGAATGAGTGGTAGTAATTATTAGGTAGGATTGGGGATGTAGATTAAGATCATACTTTATGACAAGTAATAAAAAGTTAGTAGTAAATAGAGGAAATTTGTGCTTAAACAGAAGTGTTACCATTTTTTTTATTTCAGTTATTGCTTGTTAAAAGTTTATAAAAAATATTAAACATTCATTCATTTTCCTTCGGCTTAATCCTTTATTGATCAGGGGTTGCCACAGTGGAATGAACCACCAACTATTCCAGCATATGTTTTACGCAACGGATGCGTAAAACATATGCTAACATTTAAAAATATATTATTTTAGTATTGTAATTTAGATTTATTTATTTTATTTACTATTTAATATTATAATTACTATTTTTTACTTTTATAAAATAACGAACAAATAATTAATTTTGTTATATATTAAATATTCATAGCAATATCTACGCTTTTTATTATAACATTCATTCATTTTCTTTTTAGCTTGGTCCCTTTATTAATCAGGAGTTGCCACAGCGGAATGAACCGCCAACTTATCCAGTTGGATGTTTTACGCAGCGGATGCCCTTCTAGCTGCAACCCATCACTGGGAAACACCTATACACTCTCATTCACACACATACACTATAGACAATTTAGCTTACCCAATTCACCTATAGCGCATGTCTTTGGACTGTGAGGAAAACTGGAGCACCCGGAGGAAACCCACGCGAACACGGGGAGAACATGCAAGCTCCACACAGAAATGCCAACTGACGCCAATAGTATCTGGATGCAGCCTTTATGATGCAAGCTGAAATTTCATCACTCAGCGATGCAATGTCAGACACAATGCACTCAATGGAGTGAGTGACGTCACAGTGACGGGTAGGGTTAGGGGTGGGGTTAGGTGAGCGCATTAAAAAGCATTGGATCCAATTACTGACGCAGGCTCGAACCAGCAACTTTCTTGCTGTGAGGCTACTCACTGTGCCACCGTGCTGCTCCCATGTTTTATATTATTTAAATTTTTATATAAATATTAACAAATATTTTAAATATAAATAAATTTGCAGAATTACAGTAAATTAGGACCCA
>CAIGQZ010001492.1:21989915-22035428 GCA_903798205.1 Danio tinwini | reverse complement strand
GCGTGCGTGCGTGTGTGCGTGTGTGTGTGTGTGTGTGTGTGTGCGTGTGCGTGTGTGTGTGTTGTTAAATACCCCCATTTAATTCCTCAGGTTGTATTTTAATATCCGATATTGTTTCATTTTATTTATTATAAAACATTATTACATTTATAAATTATTATTATTGTTATTAAAAATAAATGTTATTATTACACATTTATTTATAATGTTTTATGAATCATACAAATGATAACTTAATTTGTACACACATTTAGTTTTTATTCTATATTTAATTTTTTTATTAGTTCATGTAAATAAAGATGGTGGTGTGTCCAGACGCAGTGGCTTCTCACGGCCCACAAAACTGTGAAAGACTCTACTTATCCCTTCCACAGTCTCTTTGCTGCTGCCATCAGGAAGACGGTTTAGAAGTATTAGAGCCTGCTCGGCTAGACAATCCAACAGCTTCTTCCCACAGGTTGTTAGAGCCCTCAATTCTAGTCATCCACATGCATTCCTGAGTATGTCCCATACAGGTGAGTGGGCTTAACAAACCACCTGTAGAAAAGACACCCTCTCATCTCTATGACTCCTGCACCAGGTTGCACATTTGACACTTTCTTAATCACTCCATGTCTCTTGGAAACACTGTGCATTTCAAATTGGGCTTCATTCAGGTGAGTGGGTTTGACAAACCACCTGTAGAAACACTCTTCTCTCTTATGCACCTGACACTTTATCTAAACTCCATCTTACAAGAACTCAATAATGAAAATGATGTTTACTATATATGTACCACAGTCATGTTGCACTGCTGGCTTCAACTTTAAATACCTCTTTTGTACAATATTAAACCTTAAATACCTCTTTTGCACAATATCCTGCAAAACATTGTTCAGTCTCATGTAAAAGTACTTATACAGCCTGTCTTATGTGTATAGCATCTTATAGTATATGTTAGTTATGCATAGGTCCTATGTCCAGTGTTGTGTTTGTATTTCTGATTAATTTATGTAGCCCTGTTGTCCTGCGAGACACCGCATTTTGTTCCTCTGTATGTCCACACATGTACACTGTAAAAATTAAAAAGTTGAGTTAACTTAAAATTTTAAAGCAACTGGCTGCAAATAAATTTTGAGTTTAGTAAGCTTTAGTGGCTGAAGTTGTACCAAATAATTTTTTTAAGTTGACTAAAAAGGCTGGTTTAAGTCAAGTATACTTTACTTAATAATTTGGCACAACTTCAAACACTGAAGCTTAATAAACTCAAAATTTCTTTGCAGCTGGTTGCTTTAAAATATAAAGTTAACTCAATTTTTTTGAAGATATGGAGAAATAAAACATTTTAAGTCTCCTCAACTGGATATTTTACTTTCATTGAACAAACAGTTCCAAACATGCAGTTGAATCATTTTTATAAGTAAATTCAACTCTGAGCTCAAAAATATGTCCACCTAACTTACAATTTTAAGCTGAGTTAACAATTTGTAAGTTGGATTTTTTTTACAATGTATTGACAATAAAGCTCGACTTGACTTGACTAAGACCTTTAAAACCAAGGTTTTTTTTAATTGTTTCACATCAGACACTATAATGAACATTAACAACAATGAATATGCACTGTGAAAAAATATATGATCAATTAGTCCTGACAGCATATGTTTTTAGTTCATTGTAACTTATTAAACTAAGTTAATCATGTTCTAACTTAATTTGATAAGTTTTAAGTCAGGTTAAAGGTGCAGTATGTAAGTTTGACACCCAGTGGTTAAACTTATTGCACTCCTGGATCAAAATAAATGCAAGCGCGGGTTGCCAGGTTGAGTACAGGAGCGAGTGATTTAAACTGTGTTCTAAATAAAAGCACCGACACGCGATAGAGGGAATATTTCCCATATTAAAAGGATGGTTTTGGTTCTAACCAACATCTCGAATTGATATATTAGAAACGGCTTCTATTTCTCACAGCTGAACATGTGAAATCTATGACAGTGATCACCTCAGGTAAACCTTGTGTTTTATTCAGTGCTAAATGCTAACAATGCAAGTTTGAATGTTGAATGTTTCACATGACATGTATGCTATATACTGAAAGCAGAAGCAGACAGTTCACCTCAGATCTTGAAAATACAATAAACTGTTTGCTTTGCATGGAGCACCTTTAACATAATATTAGTTCAATGGACTCATAAGGTTAATTTGATTCAGCTTTAAAATTTTAGGCAACCAGGATTTTTTACAGTGTGACATTTGTTTCAATGCTAATTAGCCAATCTTTGTTAGTGTTATTAATTTAAATCAACTGTATCATTATTGACATTATTTAATTGGGTGTAAATGTTCAATGTGTTAATTTGTACACTTTAAAAAATATTTTTGCTGCTTGTTCAAACTAATTATTTAAAATGAGCTGTTTTTACTTTTTTTTGGATAACTTAATTGGTTTATGTTCAATCCACTTTAAAAAAAGTTAACACAACTCGATTTGTGTTGGGATTATATGGAACCCTAACAATTTTTTTTTTTACAATGTATGAAGACTAATTATAGCTGTTTAAATGTAGCCTGTGTTATGCTCTCTTCTTTATTTCCGTTTTTTAGAATTGTATTACCTAACTATAATCGCATTTAAGCCCTAATAAAAGTAGCCAGAAAAAACAAGGCCAACCACTCCGCATTGTCGTGTCTTCAATTTTAAACGCGTTTTGGTAAAATGGCTTTTTGGTCCTATCAACTCGCCGTGTGTTTGTGTTTGGTTCCGACGAAAATGGCGGACGAGCTGGAAAGGGTCCGAATTTCAGCTGCGGAGCTGCGAGCAGAAGCGTCGAGTTTCAACACATACGGCGATGATGTAAAAGGTTTGAGGCTCTCTAAATGTTTATAACAGCTTAAGAACGGAAGCAGTCGAAGACGAGCTGTATTTTGACATGTCACGTCAAACTTAGGGCTGAGTTTGCTAATAGCTAGCTAGCATAACAGTTACCAACAGTCGTCGCTCATGTGGGCTGAGCGGCGCTTGTTTTGAAAATAAAAAAGCTTCAGCACATTTTGCGTGTTTTTGCTACTACATAAAAAAAGAACCTACTCTGCTGTATCACATAGCATGAATCCAATTAATGAGTGATACGCATCTTAGGGTGTATTACGGGCCAAATGTAATGCTAACTAACTTACTACACTCGCCACTGAAGGTGCCAACTTTTTAAAGTGACGTTAACGTTAAGGTTTTTATTTGAAAGGAGATGCTTATCCTCAACTCATCAACTTTTCATCACATCTTGACTATTACTCCATGTATATTTTTCGTCAGTGTTTATTTCTGGGTTAACATGTTACGGTGGACATGCAACAGGTTATTTTTCTCAGGTGCTATAACAATACTCATTGTTTTATTAATTAAGGCATTAATTATCGTGATTTTTTTTGTGTCGTATGAAGTAGTACGTTATATATAGTGTGGTGAATTCTTGAAATCCGTGGGTCTCAACTAGGAAGCCTGGAAGATTAAAGACCCTAAATTTAAAAAAAAATTGAAAAAAAAAAAGTTATATATATGGCATTAGCGGACAAAAATTGTTAAATTACCAAATGTATTTTTTTATTTCACTTGCATAATTTAATTTATGATAATAAGAACATTAATTTTAAAGGTTTTAACCCTTTAAATTATAGTTAGTTTACTTATCAAACTTCTCTGTTATATTATAATAAAAAATGATAAAACCTATTATTTCCCATATTTTAAGCAGGATTTTTGTAGCATTACAGTCTTGGATTATTCATTAAATTCATAAAAACATATATAATAATTAAATATTGTTTAATTGCCAAAGCATTTAATAATCAAGATAATAATGTTAATTCAACCCTCAATAATTACTACCAAATTAACAAAATCTTAGAACAGCTTAAACATTCAATTCATGTTTATTTATATAGTGCTTTTAACAATGTAGATTGTCAAAGCAGCTTAACATAGTTGTAGTAAAGTCCAGATTCAGAGTTGACATTTAGTTACGTTTAGTTTAGGGTGGTTTAAATTTCACTGCTGAAAGTTCAAATACTGTAGAGCAAATCCACTGAAGCGCAGCTCCACAAGTCCTGATCCAAGCAAGCCGGTGGTGACAGTGGCGAGGAAAAAAAACTTTACCAATTGACAAAGTGAAGGGAAAAAAAAACCTTCAGAGGAACTTGTGCACAACTGTTGTCTCTGTTGTGCACAGCCATTTTTCTTCTGGCCAAACTTTCTGTGTGGAGCTGCAGTCTAGGCGTCGGAGGCTGGAGAAGCTAGACGTCCATCGTGGAGAAGCTGCAGGTGTGTGGGGGGCTCAGGCTGGCCCAAACGATCAATGCGGGGACTCATCTTTCGTGGTGGTCTTTCAGGAATCACTCTCACGCACTCCATGATGACCACAGCATCAGCTCTGGATATTGTGTGGTCCAGGATTATGGATATCTTGGGATCATCTCTTCACAGGTCTTGGATCGCATCAGTGGTGCTGCATAGTCTCTAGGGATCTTAGAATGAGTATCTCCAAGTGGAAATAGAGAAAAAAGAAAAGAATTAGGGTAGCTGCTGTTCATAGTGTATTTAAACGAGATGCAAAAATGAAGTGTTTTAAATGAAAATAGCAGTTATATAAACAAACATAGAAACAAACATGTAAAGCATATGAGAGTTTCTTACACAATGTCTGGTGTTTCTAACACAATGTCTGTGGTGCACATTCATGCTTCATACCATTATGTGATGCATTGTGTGTAAGCTTTACTAAAAATATAGGACTTTAATCTAGTTTTGAACTGCGAGTGTGTTTGAGCCTCAGACATTATTAGGAAGTTATTCCAGAGTTTAGGAGCCATAAATGAGAAGGCTCGACCTCCTTTACTCGACTTTGCTTTTTTAGCTACTACCAGAAGCCCTGAGTTTTGAGATCTTAAAAAGCTTGTTGGATTGTAGCGAGACAGAAGGTTGGTTAGATAAACAGGAGCTAGATTATTTAAAGCTTTATAGGTAAGAAGCAATATTTTATAATCAATACGGAACTTAACAGGCAGCCAGTGTAAGGAGGATAAAATTGGGGTGAAATGATCATATTTTCTAGATAAGAAGTCTGGCAGCTGCATTTTGTACTAGCTGAAGATTATTAATAGAGGCTGCATGGCAATCAGCGAACAGAGCTGAACAGAGAGTAGTCCAGCCTAGAAGTCATAAAAGCATGAACTAGCTTTTCCTCATCTGTGATAGATAGCATAATTCCATAAACAGGTTTTCTAAACATAATGAGCTGAAACATTTAATTGCATAAAGGTTGTAAGTAGTACTTTATATTTTTTTCCTTTAACCTATTTTACCGATTTTTTTAGGCCCATTTAACCTATTTTTAAAAGATCATTACAAAATCAGGTATTGTGATATTGTGTAGTTTAAACACTGGATTAATTTAGCAGAGGGGTGTCCAAACTCGGTCCTGGAGGGCCGGTGTCTTGCAGATTTTAGCTCCAACTTGTCTTAACACACCTGCATGCTTCTAGAAAGTCTAGTAAGAGCTTGATTAGCTAGCCCAGGTGTGTTTGATTGCATTGGAACTAAACTTTACAGGAGGGCAGAGTGTGGGTACCCCTGATTTAGCAGTAATTGATTGAATTATTGATTGTCTACTGAATTGGAGTCAAAATGATTTAATAAACAACGCCCTAATGTACTCTTTAGCTAATCCTCTTGTTAAGTGTGACGTCACGCGAAGGAGCTTCCGGGTCCAAGCACTCTAAGAAACTGAATGAGGAGACTCATCAAATGCTAATAATAAACATTTACAAAGCGATGTAATACTTTCAAAAATCACGATCGCAATATATATGTCCATGCCTAATATCTGATGGCCAGAAAGTGATACATTTTTTATAAATTGTTAAATTTTGGTATTTGTGATGCAGCAAGCCCAGTGATTGTTGTGTACACTATGACTTTATATAAAATTCACTTTAATGTGTTATATGAATAAAAAGTTATCATAAACGAATATTTAGTCAATTCAAATGAGTGGCGGCTTGGACCCGGAAACAGTATTACATACATCACCAACACGTCACCACTTAACAAGCGGATAAGTTTTATAAAGAATAATTTTTTTGCTTGTTTGCCTCAGACTTGCGAGAGGAGGCTAAGAAGCAACGCCAGCGAGACAGTAAACGCCCAGATTTGGAGTTTTACAAGCCTGGGGTTGGCCATCCAAACAGATGCAAGGACAGCGCAGAAGGAGCCGGTTCAGACACTGTGATTCAACCCGATGGTTTTGGTAATGACTCAAAAATGCCAGACAACTCTCCAACCAGTCCTGGATGCTCTTACATGCCTGGCACAGGCAATGAAGACTGTCTAAATGACCACAGTAAGCCAGAAACCAATCATAAAACTGATGGACATATAGGTGATAAAAAACACAAAATAGTTGATGTAAATGCTGTTAAAATCATTGAAAGAGCTGGTACGCCCAAATCCCCGAAGCAGTCACGAAAAATGCGCAAACCTGATCGTCAGATATATCAGCCAGGGGGGAGAAGATATCAGGGAAACAAAGAAACCGGGGCAAGCAAAGACTTAGACAGAGATCGAAGTAGAGAGGAAGAAGTGGATGGTAAATTTGTTGAAACACCTTCAAAGTGTGAGAAAGAGGAAAAGCGTAAAAACAGGCGAGGTAAAAATGACCGTAAAAAGCAAGCAAGTGTAGAAACTCCCTCTGCAAACAAAACTGAGAATGCTGTTGAGAATATCAGCAATAAAGTCAGCAATCTTCATTTAGAGACTGGGGAAAGTAAAGACAAATCTGTGCAGGATGATTCAAACCAGAGTAAACTTTCTGAGGAAGGCCGAAAAATCCAGGTGGGAGGAGGAAATCGAGGCATGGGAGAAGACAAAAAAAAGGAGAGAGGTAATGGGAAATCCAGAGCTGGAAAAGAGAAAGGTAACAACCAGGTTTTTGCCAAGAAAGAGGAAGGGGAGGCTGGGGGAAAAGGCTCAGAAGCTCCTCATCTTGAAGGAAAAAAGCAGAGAAATTTCGGATCCAAAGAGGCAAGTCGTGACCAGAATTTGAACCACGAAAAACAACAAGGGAACCGGCCAAGAGAGAAAGGAAAACCATCTGAGCGAACTGATTCAAAGCGAGTTAACGCTGCTTCAAAGCGATACTCTCAGTCAGACATCCGGCGGCCTCGAAACCGCACCTACAGCACTAGTTCGGCCAGTAGCGGGACTAGTATGGATGGTCTTGCTGAAGCCGAGAGATTGAAAGCAGAAGGTCAGCAGTTTTCTGCACGCACTTTAGAGAGAGCCACCGGACAGAGGGAATTCGTCCGAGGAGGTCAAACCCGCTCCAGGAGACGCACGGCCCGTACCTTGTCCTCCACTGATTCGCTGGAGGAAAACGAGGTGTGGGAGCGAGAAGACAGAAGAAGCAGAGCTGCTGAAGAAGCCAAGAGCAGCACTCGGAAGGAAGGAGGCATTTTAAGAGTGTCTTTAGACAAGCGTGAAGAGCAAGTGAGCCGCAAAAACACTAGAGGTCGTGGGAGAGGCATCCTGGTGCTTCCTGCCCACACTGACCTAACACAGACCCCTGATCCTGTACCCCCACTTGGAGGAATGAGAGGAGGAATGGGCCTGGGGAGAGGAAGAGGCGGCCGTGGAGGCGGGACCAGACGTCTGTGGGACCCAAATAACCCAGATAAGAAACCAGCACTGGTGTCAAGCCAACAATCCCAGCATGCATCTCTACACCAGGCTTTGTATTTACAGCAGGGTGGATGTGGGCCACTGCACTTTCTTGACACTGATGATGAAACCGTAGGAAGTCCCCCAGTCCGCCAGGGGGAGTTTTTTCAAAATCAGCAAGCCGCAGCGATGGCGTACTACAAGTTCCAGAATTCTGACAATCCCTACTGCTATCCAGTGTCAGCCAATTCCCCAAACACCCCGCCAAGATATCCATACCCATATCACATTCCCTACCAAATACCAGGCTCTAATGGGATGTATCCCGCCTCTGCTATGCCATCTTTTTATGGACCCTATGGACAGAGTGGGCCAGGTTACCCTTCTCCGACAGGATCTGCTTTAACTCCAGAGGAGGTGGAGGTGCAGACCAGAGGAGAGCTGGGAATGTTTCTTCGGCTGGCTGACAGTCAGGAACTCCAGCTCAGTAACTTGCTCTCCCGTGAACGTCTGAGCCAGGAGGGCCTGGAGAGGATGGCCCAGCTCAGGTTTGCATTAAAAACTGGAATTTGTCATATTACAGATACTACTAATAATAATGGCCAGCCTCATGAGGTTTGACTTGTTTCCTTTTCTTTCGGTGTTTTTTCAGGGCTGAGCTTCTGACATTGTACGAGCGGGTGATTTTGACAGACATTGAGTTCTCCGACTCTCAGAACCTGGATCAGGCCCTGTGGAAGAATGTGTTTTACCAGGTGATAGAGAGGTTCAGGCAGCTGCTGAAGGACCAGAACTCAGACACAGCCCCGCAGATTAAAACCATGCTGATGACCATTCTGGAAGAGGTAGACATTTTCATGTTCAAATATATGATATATTAAAATTAAATTGCAATAACATTCCACCATAGTATAGGGTTGCACAATGCTGGAATTCCGTACTAATTAATACAGAAATTTTAAAAACATCAATTTTCCACAAACATTTGAACGCTGTTGAGCACGTTCTTAAACAGCACTGATTTGCCATTGTGTTCACATGCTCAACAGAAATGACTGTGATAAGGTTACTATAGTTAACGAAAATGAAAAAACCTCGAAAACTATAATTGAAAAAACATTTTCGTTAACTGAAATAAAAATAAAAACGAGAGTTTAAAAAAAAAACTAGAACTAATTGAAACTAACTAAAATTATAGCAAAACATCCTTAGTTTTCGTCTTTGGAAATGTATTTAATACAGCACATACAGCACGGTGACAACATTAAGTACAACCCGAGCAGACACTTAAAAGTGTTAATTTAACACGTGTGCCCAATAATGGGTTTTATTTCTGTATTAGTGATCGCGATCGTGAACGAATCGTTCTTTTTAACCGGATCTTCTAAGTGAACCGGTTGAACTAATTCACCAAATCGAACTGAATAATTTGAAATAATTCATGTCTCCAGTAATGTTAAGCACTTATCCACAAACAACTTACTTTTGAACATGCCTGATAAACTGATAAAGCTGCGCATGTGTGCAGGTAAACTGAGGGCTTAAATGAGAGGATCTGGTGAAACGTAAGTTTATTTCAAAACAAATTATTGTAATGGAATTTAAATAAGTGAATCATGCTTCAGTTCGGTTGCAAAACATATTTGTAAGAAAAGTTTCAGATCATGACAATGTTTAAACTGATTAAATTATGATTGCTGACTACATATTTTAGTTATGTTCAGTCCAAACATGGGAGGATTGTCACAAAAGATCAGGTTTGCGTTAAAGATTCGAACTTTCCATCACTACTGTGTATCTAACCTCAGAAGCATATCCATATTTTACTTAAGACTGCTATCTTGTGGGCTGTTGTATTTGAATTTAAGGATAAATAGATATTAGTGTTCTTCTGTCAAAAAATGTAGCCCATCTTTGGTTGAGTCTTTGTTATACAAAATTTATTGTGATGATTTTAAATCTTGTACCTAACAAATATCCTAATTTACAAAACAAACAACAAACAATATAATACTGAATAATACTGAAACTAAGAAAAAAACTAAACTAAAACTAAGCAATTTCAAAATATCAAAACTAGTAAATCTACCTCTTAAAACAAATTTAATCTAACTGCATTTGACAAACAAGCAAACAAACAAACAAAGTCAAGAAATAAAAACTAAAATTAATGAAAA
Source organism: Danio tinwini (assembly GCA_903798205.1). Classification (NCBI taxonomy): domain Eukaryota; kingdom Metazoa; phylum Chordata; class Actinopteri; order Cypriniformes; family Danionidae; genus Danio; species Danio tinwini. Next base: position 22,025,564 of record CAIGQZ010001492.1, on the reverse strand, counting down.
ATCCAAAACTATTATAACCTTGGACTGTGATTGGCTGTGAAGTTCATCAGTTCACTGAACTCACTGCTGTTTACTGAGTGCAAACACAGATACACGCCACTAGATCGTTTTAAAGCCGCGATTCATCAGCGGATCGCTCGTATGTAGGCATGGGACTATAACCATTTTCAAGGTATACTGTGGTTTGGAAAAGTCAAGGTTTCAAACCTGTCAAAATTTTCTGTTATACAGTTCCTAAGCTATGTAAGATTTTTTTTTTCTTTTTTGTTGTTGTTTTTTTAGCACAACAGTATCTCCAACAGAAAAGATCTCCAAAGATGTTTTAAATTGTAAAGAAATCTGTGTTTTTGAAACTAATGAAGACAGCGTTTTTTAGCCTGACATGTTTACTGCTACCAAATATTTCAAATGTTACTCAAAATAAAAATATAATGTGTTTAAAAGAAAAAAACTTTTTTGTTTTTTACCCAGACATTTTAAAACAAAATATTTTAGAGCAGTAAACACAATACTATGAAACCGTGTTTTTTTATTCAAGGTTATCATACCATCAGAATCTTATATCGGCTCATGCCTACTCGTATGTCAGCTTATAGATAAACCTGCTGATCGACATGACTTTTGAAATTCTCCAGTGTCCCTGTATCTGTATCTATTCATCAAATATTGAATTGAAAAATCACATTTAACTTTTAATATACATTTATTTTGCCATGAAATAGCCATAAGTTGCTGATGTTGCAATAAATAAACTAACAAACAAACTCACCCTTTACTTATTCCACATTGTTTTAAGTTTTTTTCGTTTGTTGAACAGAAAAGAAGATATTTAGAAAAATGCTGAAAGCCTGTAACCATTGACTTTTCTAGGATTTGTTTCTCTACTATTGAAGTCAATGGTTACAGGTTTTAAGCTTTCTTCAAAATACTTGCTTTTGTGTTCAACCGAGGAAAGAAAATAATAAAGGTTTGGAACCACTTGAAGGTCAGTGAATAGTTCACTTTCTAGGGGTCTGTCTGTAGGATCTTAAAAAGTCTTAAATCTACTGAAATGTTGTGTTGTAGGTTTTAAATCTTTTTTTTTTTTTAACAGGTCTTAATTTTCTTATGTTCATGTATAGCGACTCAATCTGGCCATTAACACCAATACAATCATCAACAATCTCCATAAAACTTTTTATTTAAAAATAACATTTAATTACTTTCCTTACAGTAACATTTGCTTAAGTTCTCAATTTGTTTACTGCTAAGGATACTGACCTGACCTATATTTTTTATTATTACATTTTTATTATTGTAGACTGAAGTAATTAACAGCTATGTTTTGTTCTATTCTTGGTCAGGGTTATAGGTAGGCTTACACGGAAACTGCGTGCACAGAAATCCGCAGATTTCCGCAGATTTTTAGCCCATCATTGAGTCTATTTATTTAGTTGTTTAAATGCATGTAAATTTAAATTCATTTAGTTTTATATTAATTTAAGTAATGTTTTTGATTAATATGAAAATGTTCATATGATTTATTTACAATACAGTTTGTAAAGTAATATTTCTGTCTATATTAAGTAGATATATTATATGCGAGACTTGCTTTATTTATAATAACAAATAAGTAGATCAAATTGGATTTGCATTGTAAACATTAAAGATTAAAAAGGTATTATTTTTTATTTTATATATTAAGTTTTTAGTTTAGATACTCCCAAAATCATTCCGTTTAAATCCGCAGATTTTTTACTAAATTCTGTGCAGAAATGGCAAAACAAATCTGCAGGTTCTGTCTGGCCCTAGTTATAGGGTTTGTGAATTAATATATTTGAAAATTAATAATAAAATATTCAAACTAAATAATTATCGTATTATTAAATGTATTAAATTTGAATCATTTTTGATAGGGCAAGTGAAAATCTTTTCTAACTTGGATATTCGAAAAAAATCCATAGCATTTAGCCCTCTATAAGTCTAAAATGTCATTCATAATGGTCTTAAAAATGTCTTTAAAAGTATTAAATGTAACTTAGTGAAACCTGCAGAAACCCTGTTTTGGGTGAACTATCCTTTTAAAATTTTACTCAAATTCGTTTACAATGAACCCAGTAAATCAACGTACAAAAACTGAATTGTCTTTACATATGAGAGTATTAAGATGTTAGCTGGTCTTCATAAAGGTTGTTAAAAAAGCTTTGTAATTGTTTTATTGTTTTTCTAACATTATTCATGGTTGATGCAGCCACAAGTTAAGGTACAATGTTTTTTTGTTTTGTTTTTTTTTGCTTTAGGGGGCAGTATTCTTTGATTCGCTGCTACAGAAGTTGCAGTCTGTATTTCAGTTCAAGCTGCAGGACTATATGGACTGCATGGCTATACGAGCAAGACCTCTGCGCAAGACGGTACACACTTTAGATCTTTCTAACAATATAATGTGATGAATATGAGCTACAATAACTGTCCTGAAGAAAACAAGTGTGACTGTGAATTCCCTCTGCCTTGTTGCAGGTGAAGTATGCTCTGATCAGTGCCCAACGCTGCATGATCTGCCAAGGGGATATTGCACGATATCGAGAACAGGCTAGTGAATCTGCTAACTATGGGAAGGCACGCAGGTATGTTTTCGTGGCCTAAATAAAACATCACTACTTCGGGATACACACATCCAACATTTTGGTGTCTGCTTCAAATGAACTAAACAGAAGGGACTTTAGGTTGCATCGGTATTCAGCATAATAGATATAATGTAAAAATGAAATAACTGCACATATGTATAAGATAAATTCTCATACTAGATTTTATTATATTTAACACTTAGAGGTTTGAAAGATTGGCAAAGTATAAAGAATATATGTATACCTTTAAATGTATATTTGGGGGCATAAAATTACAATTGCTGTTAGAGTGATTGACATCATTGTCATCGTAAAATAATGTTATTAATTTTCCTAACAAAAAGCAGGGGAAAAAGGTTCAAAGCTGTGTTACCTTTATTGTTTTAATGTTAAAATCCTCTTTTTGTCACATGTTCTTTGTATTGTATTTATGATTTGAATAAGTGCAGAATAAATATATATGTTTGTATCTTTGTTCACGTAAATCATGAGTTACAGTGTGGTTATTGTTATAAGTGTGGTTACAATTTTATTTTTCAATATTAACCATTTATTTGTCTTTCATGTGCAGTTGGTATCTAAAAGCTCAACAAATTGCTCCAAAAAATGGACGACCCTACAACCAGCTGGCCCTGTTAGCAGTGTACACAGTGAGACCAGAACACTCTTTTGTTTTGATGGTTTAAAATAGTATTTTAATATAAACTATTGTGCTTGTTTTATTTCTGTTTGAATTAATAGTTTGCCTGTTAAAGGGATAATTCACCCCAAAATGCTCTTGTTTCTTTCTTCTGTTGAACACAAAATATGGTATTTTGAAAATATTGGCAACCTGTAGCCGTTAACTTAAATAAATCCTACTGTTGGATTTCAGTGGCTATCTAAATATATTTAAAAATATCCTCTTTTTAGATTTTACACCAAACAGATTGGATAACAGATTTAAATTATGGGCAAACAAGGGAATCTCCACCTTTAGCACAATCATTGAAAAAGGAGAAATTTTGAGCTTCCAGCAACTAAGGGAGATGTTTCTACTTGACAACCAAGATTTTTATAGATACCTCCAGGTAAGAAATTATTATGATCAGAAAGTAAAGGGAAATCAGAATCCATTGATAGATCTAATTTAAAAAAGCACACACATCAGGTATAAAGTACAAAATAGTCTATCTGATATAGTCTGAGAAGTATGAAAACACAGTCCACAAATTATATAAAAGAAAGGTCACACTTTATTTTGATGGTCCGTTTGTTGAATTTCAGTTACATTGCATAGACTGTTAGGTTAGAGTTAGTGTTAGTTGACATGTACTTGCAAAGTTTCTTATAGACAGTTGAATGTCTGTATCAACAGATATTAAGCAGACAGTCTACTAATACTCAAATGTGCCATCAAAATGAATAGTGTTACAAAGAAAAATGGGAGACAGAAAGAGAGTGGTCAAATATATGGGAATTTCAATGGAAATCAACAAGTTCATTAAACTGGGAAGAATTCTGTTGGAAAAACATTATTAGATATTTCAAAACCCCAACACTTACAACCAAATATACCAACAAGTCTCCAAAATGTTGGCATAACTGTGGATGTAACAAAGCAAACCATTATCATATATTTTGGGAATGTATGTATATTCAAGAATACTGGAAAGAAATATATGAGGCTCTTGAACATATTTGAAAGAGATTTACCTCTAGAAAGTAAGTTTTTATATTTTGGCTGTGAATAAATCCAGATACAGTAACTGTCGACAATAAATACCTGATGCGTGCTCTCGTGGTTGCCAGCAAAAAAGCAATAACATGCAAATCGCTACATCAAGAACGACCAACCTTAAATAATTGGATAGATGCAACTATTGAGATCTATACAATGGAATAAAATCACTTCAGTAGTTAATTTAAAGAAGGATAAATTCCTGGGAAAATAATGGAAATGGGTTGAATTTATTTCAGTTCGAAGAGCTGATTTTGTTGCTATAAACCATAGCTATTTACTTTAGATGTCGCCTACCCTGTTGTTGCCTATTGGAAGGAATGTGTCAGTAGAGCCGCCAGGGTAGCTTCTTTTGAAATTAATGTGGGACCAAGGTGCAGTGGAGAGCTGTGGCCATCCAGAGCCAGAGATATATACATATATCTATGATCAGGAATTTTCCAAGTGGTCAGTACACAAATATTTTTTTTAAATTAGAAAAATTATAATTTTACATCACTTTTCTACATCGATGGATAAGTGACCGCAAGGGCATTGCCGACAAAGAGCATGTGTTTGTGTACATGGAAATGTATTATCCTCTCTCCCTGTTAAATTTGATCTAATATGTGTCCTAAAACACACCTCCTCTCCTGCTTTTACTTCTCATTCTAACGGAGGGAGCGATTAGTTTGTGAATGAATCTCCGTTATGAACGACTCATTCACTTAAGTAATTAGCAGACAATACAAGTTTCTGGCACCGCAGCGTCTTGTTGTCATATTTCAATTCCATTGTTTGCTGATTTTATTCAACAAAACCAGCATAACGTCTAGAATTTAGTGCAAGTTGGTGCTACTTTGCCTTATGGTGAATGCAGTAAATGACTGTATTATCATTAATAATGTGACTTTTTTAGCACAAAAGTTCATAACATAGAAAAACATAAAAAAAAAAATGAAATCTTGCCTATGAAATGTTCTGCCTTTGTGCTTTTGTCTTGGAAACACTGTACAAATGTGGCGGTGTTATTGATGCATATTAGGGTCCGTATGCGATATCTAGTGTATATATCTAGGCTATAAATAAATAGAAGATGCACAACAGATAGATAAATACATGCTAATGTGTGTAGACTTATACGGTTATATATATATATTCACATTGTATTGTGCGTTAACCCCATGTGTATAATGAAGGTGGTCATTTGAGATTATTCTGGAAGGAATTATATTATGACATGCCTTCTCATCCTGGATGTAAATAGTCTTTTATTATTATCATTTTTATGCTATTTTCCTTTTTATAATTTAACAAAACTTGAGTACTATCATACATTATTGTCAGGTGCACTAACTATAGAAAATTGTATGTCACTTAAAGTCACATACTGAGATTTAAATGTACCTTAAAATATTGTACTCAATTGAATGTTCACAATAAACATAAAATAATATTCTCTTTTGTGTTTAGCAGAAAATAGAAACTCTGACAAGTTTACAGACTGATTGAATGGGGATTAAAATTTTTGGGTGAACTATACTTCACACTGGCAACAAAAAAAGAGTCAACTCTAAACTTTTTTTTTTTGCCTACAGTACTTGATTGTTTTGTTATTAGAAATGATGACTGGAAGAACTTTCTTCTCTCATTTAGAAGCGAAAGCTGGATGCGGTTTACTATTACATGCGTAGTCTTGCTGCCAGTAATCCGATCCTTACAGCCAAAGAGAGTCTGATGAGTCTGTTTGAGGAAGCCAAACGCAAGGTACACATGTTAACACTGCTGCTCAAGCAGACTAATCCAGCTTTCTGTGTCTGAGTGTCATATTGGTGTATTTCACCCGACTTAGGCCGACCAGATTGAGCGTAGGCAAAAGCAGGATTCAGATGGAGGGACTCGTGGTCCTAAAGGCCATATTGGTGGGCGCCGAGGTGAGGATGCAGCCCGTGTGGAGATCTGGATCCATCCAAGTGAGGTTTCAGGGATGTCTCGTCCAACGGGCAGTGAATCGGGAAAAGACTCTGAGCAGGACGGAGAGTTGGGGGCTTTGAGTGCAAGTGATGTGAGTGTTTTGAAGAAAAAAAAATTATTTGGTCACATTTAAATCACAGTTAAGTATTTTTTTTCTCACTATCTTTTATACAAACTCTCACTGTTTCACAGAAATTAAAAAATATAAAATGCAACTTACTAGTAAGTTGTTTAATAATATCATAGTTGTAGATATTTTAGATACAAGCTAATATTTAAGTTGTTTTAAGGCTGAGGGAGCTGACATTATCAAATACAGTTGTGCTCAAAAATTTACATATCCCTTGAAGGATTTGTTTAAATGTGAATAATTTGAACAAAGTAAGAGAGATCATACAAAATGCAAGTAATTTTTTATTTGTTACTGTCCCAAGTAAGATATTTTACATTAAATATGTTTACATATAATTCACTACACAACTGAAATGATTAAAATAACCCCCAGCAAAAGTTTACATGCCCTTGTTTTTCAATACTGTGTGTGGTTTCCTGATCTGAATGCTTTTTCTGCTTTTGTGATGGTTGTTTATGAGACTCTTGTTTGTTCTCAACAGTTAAACTGATAGTTGTTCTTCAGAAAAATCCTTTTTTTTTCAATATTTCCCAAATGATGTTTAACAGTATGTCTGATAATATTTTTTTCTGGATTAAGTCTTATTTATTTTATTTTGGCTAGAATAAAAGCAGTTTTTAATTTCTTTAAAAAAATGTTGAGGTCAAAATTATTAGCCCCTTTAAGCTATATATTTTTTGATAGTCTACAGAACAAACCATCGTTATACAATTACTTGCCTAATTACCCTAACCTGCCTAGTAAAACTAATTAACTTAGTTAAGCCTTTAACTGTTACTTTAAGCTGTATGGAAGTGTCTTGAAAAATATCTAGTCAAATATTATTTACTGTCATCATGGCAAAGATTAAATAAATCAGCTATTAGAGATGAGTTATTAAAACTATTATGCTTAGAAATGTGTTAAAAAAAACTTCTCTCCTTTAAAAAGAAATTGGGGAAAAAATATATATTAGTTATTTTAATAATTTCAGCTAGATTTTTGTGTCGTGAACTATATGTTAACCTATTTTATGTCAATATCTTGGGGTAGTACTAAATAAAATGTAACATGCATTTTGTATGATCTCTCTTATTTTATTCAAATTATTCACTTTTTAACACATTCTTCAAGGGGTATGTTGAGCAAAACTGTATATCACTTTGCAAAAAAACAAACATCTTGAAAAATTTTCATTTTGGTGTAACAAAATAATAATCTAGTTATGAAAGTAGGCATGGGCCAGTATAACATTCTGACAATATAATAACATTGGCTAAAAACATTACGGTATTGTGATTACTGCAGTAAAATATGTTATTTTTAAATGTCTGGGTAAAAAAAAAAAAAAACATTGAACACACTTTTTTATTTTGAGAAACATTTCAAATATTTTGGAGCGGTTAACATGTCAGGCTAAATAATGAAAATAAATGATTGACTTCTACTGTCTTCATTAATAAAAAAATTGCATCTTTGGATGTCTTTCTTTTTGTTTTGATATAAAGCTGAAAATGTTAGCAGTTTTAAAAGCTTGGTTTTTCCAAACCGGCAATCATCCCATGCCTATATAAAAGCAAAAAATAACTTTGTATTTGTTTTGTGTTTTGACATTCATAAGACGTTAATCAGCATGTGAGAAAATATGGTATTTTATACAAATGTAAATGTCATTTATTTATTAATGGCAGTCCTAAACCAGCCAAGAAACCAGTGCAAAACACAATTAACTAAATATTGTTTACCCTGTTCAACCTGACTACCCTTTCGTTATGTTGGTGGCTGTTTTTGCCCCATTGACTTCCATTATAACATAATTTCTTGATTGCAAAAACATATAATCATGCATTCTTGATTGTTGGTAGTTTTCCCTGTTGGAAAGAGGTAGTTGGCGAGAGCTGAACTGCTTTTATTTAGATTTTCTCAGACAAGGTAAGTGTAAAAAGGTCACACATTCTCTCACACTCACACATACATTATACTATACATATAAAAGCCAGAAAATGCACTGCATCTGTTGATCAACAGTAAAAGTTGCTAATTTAACCTCTTCCCAATAAGAAAAACCACCAGCAATTAAGAATGCATGATAATATGGTGTCCGCTTTACAATCAAAAAATTTAGTTTTAATAGACAGAGAAAGTTGTGGCCAAATTAAGACTCAAAATCACCCCAGAGTGGATGAAAACATCCCCAAAAGCACACAAGGGTTACCTTTTTGTTATTGAAAAAGAGTAATATTGTTCACCCCTTATATACAAAATATCTGCTGACAAACTGATAAAATTATGGGGGTTTTATATATCGCTGTTAAAAAAGGACCAAGCTAGCAGCCTGTTGCACTTAAGGCCAGAAATACTTTTCTGAGCCACAAACACGAATAAGAAAGTGGGCGTAAACAGAGACAGACACGCAACCTCACGAGTACAAACCCCTGCGCGCATTAGGAGAACCAAAGAGGTCACATCGAGTTGTTTATGAGTCGCACAGGATGAGGCTGACTATGAGTCACCCATCAGTGGCAGAAAAGGGCGTCATTGTGCCGTGATGCAGCCGTCATTTCGGTAACCTTGGATATTTCACCACGTCAGCAATAAATGCACACTTACACTTTCAGAAAGTTGACCCTCCACCCTTTGTGTTTTGCAAAGGTTATCAGCTTTTGATCCCCCTTCAGGCAATACACTGATTTATTAAGCGAGAGTGTTTGGGTTTATCAGCTAATCAATGTCATTTTCCTGTGTCGTCTGATTTTTGATCATTTAGTTGAGGCTTGATTGGTTTCAGAATGGAAAACAAGTTATTTTTTTTACTACAAGGAGTAGTTGCTGTAATTATAGCAATTTCAGCTAAAATTACATTTTCTCATATATTTTTTTTCTCGTTTTCTTCACAGCTCAATAAGAGGTTTATTTTGAGTTTCCTGCACGCTCATGGAAAGCTCTTCACTAAAGTAGGGTAAGTCTTCATTTTGTCAGATACAGCTTAATTCAAATAAGATTTTTTCAGGGGTTTGACCAATTTTAAAATACTTATTCTGGGAAAGTTTTCTTTAAAATGACTAAATCATGTAATTGATGTACTTTGTTCAGGTAAGTTCATTTTGTTTAAAGGTGCTGTATGTTGCTTTAGGTTTTTGACTTTTCTAATGCATAAAAATACCATAATATGTTTGCAGGTATTTAAGAAACATGCCAAGTGAACATACTATGAAACCAATAATAAAGTCAGATATTCTGCTTTGGAATGTCTGTCTTTGTTTTGGTCATTTAACCCCGCACAGTGCCAGTTTAGCTAATTATATTTCAGCACCCCGAGTTGCCTTGGTGGAAAAATGCATATTTCATTCATTCAGTCAAAAAGGCTATCAAAGTATTTATCTGTGACCAAAATGTGACCTCTGGTGGACAGTAGCAGACTCCAAAATGAGACACAGGTTATTAATTAGCAAATGATATAAATATTACGAATGTAACCATTAGCTGAACAGGTTACATTGTAACCCCGTGTCCTAACAACATACTATGTGACGAGAGTGATAAGCAATTTGGCTGTTTGGACCAGACAAAATGCTATAGAAATTTAAATACAGCCATTCAGAAGCACATAATACTACACTGCACTCCAGCAAAATGTTAAGGTTTACAATCTAATTAATACATATTAAACCTCCTTAAACTATCTGCTGCTGTTTTTAGTAGTATGGCAATAATTGTCATGTAAAATGTGATTCAAACTCGCATTATTAGCATTTAACACTGAATAAAGCACATAAGGTGTACCAGAGGTAATCTTAGTTCATCCTGTTGTTCACCAGTGAGAAATAGAAGCCGTTTCTACTTAGTAAGGACAAAAACTCTATTAAATATGGAAAATATTTCTTGTATCATGTGTTGTTGCTTTTAGTTAGAAAATGGCTCGATAGTCAGGCACACTCACGTCAATCTGGCAACCTGCGCTTGTGTGGACTCATCACAGGAGCCGAGAGAAAATGTGTTTTGATCCATGAGTGCAATATCTAGTTCAACAACTGGGTGTCAAACTTGCATACTGAATTTTGATCCAAATGGCTGTACTGAATCAATAGACAAAAGAAAAAAAGGGGGGAAATTCACAATAAAATAAGAAAGAAAATAATGATAAAGATAATTTTGTGATTATTTACATTTTTTTAGTAAATTTGGTATGTAAATGACAACTCTTACTTTCTGGTATTTCTTACTTTGACTATGTGGGTTTGAGCATTGATTGAGAATATTCTCATTTACATGATGTGTCATGATTTGTCTTCAGGATGGAGAGTTTCCCTGCTGTAGCCAATCGAGTGTTACTGGAGTTTCGGGCCCTCCTCCAGCATAGCCCCTCCCCCCTCTGCAGCACACGCATGCTGCAAATCATCACCATTAACATGTTCACCATCCATAACGCACAGATCAGAGGTAAAAACTCTACCAATTCCAATGATCCTGTTCCGTTCATTGACAATCTTTCCTGTGTTTCAATTTGCTACTTTTTTTCTTAGCTGAAGGACAGGGTGAAACTCGGTCTGCATTGGAAGAGCAGGCCATATCTCTAGGTTTAGCTATGTTTGGTCTCCTTATCCAGCGCTGTACTGAACTACTGAAGGAAGCACCTGCTGGTGAGTAAACTACACGTTTGCTGAAATGAAAAAAATATATACATTAATATCACAAAACACACCAAAAGTTAGATCTGCGTGCCAGATAGACATAGTTAATATAAAACTGTCAGTTACCCATTTTTTACAGATTTTTCTTCTTAAATTTACATCTAGGTTTCTTTAACTGTAGCTTGAGTTCACTCATGCTACACTCACGGTATATGTGTTTACATGTGGCTTTAGGATGCATTTTGTCAACGCAATCATTTGGACAATGCTAAATACATGTGGGCGACACAGTGGCGCAGTGGGTAGCACAATCGCCTCACAGCAAGAGGGGTCGCTGGTTCGAGCCTTGGCTGGGTCAGTTGGCATTTCTGTGTGGAGTTTGCATGTTCTCCCCATGTTTGGGTGGGTTTCCTCCGGGTGCTCCGGTTTCCCCCAGAATCCAAAAACATGTAGTATAGGTGAATTGGGTAAGCTAAATTTTCCGTAATGTATGTGTGTTGAGCGTGTATGGATGTTTCCCAGTGATGGGTTGCAGCTGGAATGGCATCTGCTGCTTAAACATATGCTGGATAAGTTGGCGGTTCATTCCGCTGTGGCAACCCCAGGTTAATAAAGGGACTAAGCCGAAAAAAAAAATTATGAATGAATAATGAATACATGTGTAAATGGGGACTGCTTTGGGCCCTCTTGAATGTAGGGAGCACATTTAGCTTGAAACCGAGGTAGAGTGTGACCATATAAGATGGAAGGGCCTCAAAAAAATTCAAACAGTAAGGTGCATGATGTATCTGTATTCTTATTTTTAATATTATCAGCATAAACTGATAAATGATGTCTTATTTACATTTATTAATTTAGCAGAAGCTTGTATCCAAAGCAACTTACAAAAGAAGATAAAAGAAACGCTTTAAATTATCAGTGAGCAGCAGTATATACACTATCTGACAAAAGTCTTGTTCTCTATCCCAGTTGTAAGAGCAACAAATAACTTGACTTCTAGTTGATCATTTGGGTAGATTTTTCCAATGAATCTTCTGTTAAACTGCAACCCAATCATCACAAATACTGCAGAAGACCTATAGGAACCCGCATAGACCCAAGATTCTCACAAAAATCAGTCAAGTTTGGTGTATGAAAAATCATGGTTTGGGGTTACATTCAGTATGGGGCGTGCAAGAGATCTGCAGAGTAAATAGCTACATCAACAGCCTGAGGTATCAAGACATTTGTGCTGCCTATTACATTACAAATCACAGGAGAGGGCAAATTCTTCAGCAGGACAGCACTTCTTTTCGTTCTTTAGCCTCCACATCAAAGTTCCTGAAAGCAAAGAAGGTCAAGGTGCTGCTCCAGGATTGGCCAGCCCAGTCACCAAACATGAACATTATTGAGCATGTCTGGGGTAAGATGGAGGAGGCGTTGAAGATGAAACCAAAGAATCTTGATGAACTCTGGAAGTCCTGCAAGAACGCTTTTTTTGCGTTAATATTAATTATTTTTCCACTGCAGCATGACTTTATATTCTATACTGTACATGGTTTCTGTTAAGTGACAAGACTTTTAATTAGGACAGTAAGGTCTGGCTTATACAAATCATTCAAAATCAGGGCATGATCATATTTTATTTGGGTAAAATAAGCATAATCTAGAGGCCTTTGCCTTTCATATAAGCCACTTCTGATACCAAATAATCAACTAGAAGTCAAGTTATTATTTGTTGTTCTTAACTTGGATAGGCGACAAGACTTTTGTCAGGTATTCTAAATGCCACAACAAGTCGTTAAGTTTAGTTTAGCAGGTTTTTCTTTTTAAATACACAAACACACACACAGAGGAGAGTCTCCTACAAGTGCCAAAGCCCACTTACCTTTTAAAAGTACAATTAAAATTGTTCAATATTTTCCTAGAACATAGTGTTTATAAGAATGTTTGAGCTCAAGCGCATCAAGTTAAAAGCAAATGAGAAGCGGCTTAAAGGTGGCGAGACATGTCAACTAGAGAGCATTTAATTGGCCAGAAGATTATTTATATTCTAAAAAAATGATTGATATTTAGGCAGAAGTGACAAACCTCAAGCTTTTGATGCTTATATCTTCTAAATGTGAGTTTTGTCACTTTATTTGAAGCACACTAGCTTTCACCAGACCTTTAAAAGAGAGCTGCTTATCTGTTTATTATTTGTGAAGCTTTGTCTGAGTATGTTTTCTCCTTTTTTGTCTCTCCCAGAGCCGATCCCTGCAGAAGAGCTGGGGGAGTTTGATGAGATGGATGATGAGGAAGGGATGGTGCGAGTGTCCATTTTTCCTCATGACCTCCGAGAGCTGCTGCCCAGCATGAAGGTCTGGTCTGACTGGATGCTTGGACACCCGGAAAAGTGGAACCCTCCTCCATGCAGCATGCAGTGAGTCTTGCTTGCGTCCTGTTCATTGGACCATGTTGATTTAATGTGAGCTGGAGTAATGAACTGGAGCTGTCTGTTTTTTAGGGGGAGTCCAGACGTGTGGCAGTGTCTTGCAGATCTGTGCAACTCATTCTCTCGTGTGTATCATGGGGAGGTTCTGCTGTATAAAGCTGATGCAGATGGAGGAGGAGACGAGGAGCTCAGAGTCCTGCAGCTGGAGGAAGACAAAATGCTGTCTGGGTTTGTTCCGCTGCTCGCTGCCCCACAGGACGCCTGCTATACAGACCAGGGAACAGATGCGGTCAGTAATGTTCATGTGTTTTCATATGCTATATTGTAGGGCTGCACAGTATATTATTTTAGAATCAATAATGCTATGCGTGTATCCGCAATAGTTACATCACAGTATCTGCAATGTTGAATATTGGGATTACAGTTGATGAGGAGCCACAGTCATTGAATATTTTTACAATAATGGAGCAAAAATGTATCATTTACATGTGTTTTTAAGGCCTGTGACTGTATGAGCGTATTAAGGGAGTTCAGGCACAAGAAATTGTAGCATTTGTAACATTTAATAAAAAATTATTTTATTGAATTATTTATTCAGTGAAGACTTTGCAGTGCTATTTTACATTTGATTATTTCATTTCTGTACCAGAAGTCTTACCAAGCAGAGCTATTTAAGTCATCTGGTGAAATTGTATTCATAGCGCAATATATATTGAAGAAATACAAAGCATCGCAATGTCAGATTTTTCCAATACCGTTCAGCCCTACTATATTACATCCCTGAGTGGTGACTTTTGTTGTAACCCTTCATAGGACACTCTTTGAAAAAATATCTGGATTTGCAATGGGGGTTATTACAAGTCCTTTGAAATTTTAAGCTTTAAAAAATATATTGTAATCAATGTCAGTAAAGTTATGAGGTTTTATTTCCATCCGTTAAAGGGTTAAATTTAATGCTTTAAAATTTTTGGAATAAGTTTTCTCTGAACTTTTATTGAAAAATGGTGCAAATTTCATTCTAAAGCAGGGCTATTCAATAATAGGGGGCCTGTGGGCTGAACTCTGCCTTCGAGGCAATTTGTTCCGGCCCTTTAATTAGTGTGACCAAGACATCAAAAATAAATTTAGTTCAGTCGAAAAACTGTCACTATAGTTATGAAGTGACGTGTGTCTGTTTAATACAGCACGAGCTGCAAATGAAGGCTGCGCAGAGCGTGAGTCACCTGACATTTAGCGAGTGAGTTGCTCGAGCAGCAGAAAACATTTGCATGTGTTTGTAGAAAAGGTCTTTTGTACAATGCACTGATATCGTTAATAGGGATGCAATGATTATTATTTCACTATTAACCGCGCTTTAATTCGTCACTGTTAATTAATCGTAAAGGCTTCTCTACGCTGCATTTCTGTTGCACGGAACGAAACTTAAGTTATGCAAAGTTGCCAAATGTGCACTAGTTTACAGTTTTGAGCTTATACACCGAGGCTAATACGCACACTGGATTAACTAAAGCAGCAGGCCGTTTCCATATCACGTCTTTTCCATGTGCAAGTACGGTTTCTAATGTAAGAATATAACGTTATGCCAATATGCGCATGCAAGCAGAGCAACGCGCTCGTGGCATTCCAGGTGCATGGAGTAGAAAACATCTCATGCTGTAGTGGTGAGGGTTGTGCATGCCTTTCAGTGCAATGTAAACAAAAGATATGTTAGAAAAATTATTATTAAAATCATTATGTATGGATGAATGCAGATGAAAGCAACAGTTAATCTAAATACTTCCCTAATATAAGCTTAAATTTATGTTAGACGTGATCACCGTGAAACCATGATAATTCTTCAGAATCATACAACCAAAATCTATAATTGTTGCATCCCTAATTGTTTTGCAATTCAAAACATAACATATGAATGTGTCTGAATGTAGAAGTCTACTTAAGCATTGCACTTTTGTGCTTTGAAATACAACATTTGAATATGTTTGTTAAAAAAATGCCTATTGTGCAATGCACTTATATTATGTAGTTTCAAAAAAATATAGATAAAGATTTATCTTAATATAGATAAAGCCAACATGGGTGTCTTAAGGAGCAAAAATACAACATATGGGCTCTTATATTACTGTTGTGTCATCACTTATATTAAAAAGTCATATCTCTCCAGCCCATCATTTGGGATGCTTTTCATGATTTGGCCCCCATGACAAACTAATTAAATAGCCCTATTTTAAAGAAACTGGACATTCACGTAGTCAAAGCACACATGTTGGTATAATGCATTTCCTACACATTACTGCTTTCATTTCCATTCTAAATTAATTTGTTTAGGCTAGATGTTTATGAATTATACTATTAATTTGTATTTAATTTTTTGAACTTATATTTTCTTCTTTTTTCTGAATTACAGAAAAACATTTGAACACCAAAACACATTTTTATAACCATACTACTATAACAATGATAATAATTTTAATTCATTAAAGCTGTTATTTTAATTTTATGAAAATTTTGAGCCAGTAATGCTTATATTTACCATATGTAGGTACTGTTTATAATATATACAGGGTTTGTACGGTCATGAAAAAACTTAAAGTCATGCAATTTTAAAATGGCATTTTTTAGGCATGGAAGGTTTTGAGGTTTGAAAAAACAAATAAAACCACAAATGTTAGGAAAAGTCATGCAAAATCTGTTTAACAAATATATATTTGTAACAGAGGCCAGCTAGCGAAGTGCTATGCAGGTAAACCTCACTCCTCTGACCTCAAAAGGTGCTATAGCGACAGACACTATAGGCCATGGTCTTAAGCCTCCTTGTTAGACCAACCCACTTTCATGCAAAAAATCGCTGGTTCGATCCCAGCTTAGAACGGGTTGGGTGCAGTAAGACCGGTGTGTTACATGTGGGGGTTCGTCCGGGATGCAGGTGAGTGTATCAGAGGATAATTATTGAAGTGCTTTGCAGGTAAACCTCACTCTGAACTCAAAAGTTGCTCTAGCAACAGACGCTAGGGCCATAGTCTTTAGCCTCTTTGTTAGAGCAACTGACTCCCATGAAAAGAATCGCTGGTTCGATCCCAGCTTAGAACGGGTTGGGTACAGTAGGACCAGTGGGTTTCATATACTTGAATATTTTTCAACAACTATTGAATGAATTGTAATTCTACAAGGCATTCACTTTTAACATTTGTTTTCAGCCATTTTCTATCATTATTATTCTATTTTGTTGTATAAAAGATGAATAAGTGTAGAGTTAGTTGTTGCTGTCCTTGGCCAATCACATGCTCTCATAATTTCAGTTAACATTATTGTGTAAGCATTATCAAAATACATTTTTATTTTGAATAGTAAACGGCATAGATTGTCCTGTATTTTACTCTATGCTTTAATTACATTTGTATTTTTTTAATATGTATCCATCAACATTATATGATACAGTAGGTCATGAATGTTTGCCTGAAAGACTTGAAAAAAATCATGAAATTATTGAAGAAAAAATGCATTTGAACGCCGTATATAAGTGCATTATATTTATAATATATGGAGTACTTCTATTGATGATGATTAAATTCTTCTATACAAAGATTGCAAATAAGTTTAGAATTTAATCGCATTTCGAAATTCCCTTTTAGGTTTAATTTTATGAAATGATTGAGCCTTTAAAAGTCTTGTTCATCATTTATTATTAAATGAGAGCAGATACCCATGGTGCTTTTCTCCTTCAGATGACTCAGAAATAACACAGAAGGAAAGTAATGAATCTAATTACCTATGATGCAGCTGTAATAATATCTCATCTGTCATCGTATCACATCTGGATGCTTGTTTTTGTGTCGCAGGCTATAGCCGCTGACTGTAAGCGAGTGACTGTTCTCAAGTACTTCCTGGAAGCTCTGTGTGGGCAGGAAGAGCCACTGCTGGCTTTCAAAGGAGGAAAATACATTTCCATGGCAGCACCTCTTACACCCAGTATAAACACAGAGAACAAGACACAGGAGCAGGTACAGCGAACCCACCATTAGCTGAACTCTACATAAAAGAGTTTTCATCAGTTTTCCCCAAATCAATGATGCTTGTTTTCCGATAACCCATTGAGTGTATGCTTAAGTGTTCGTAGAACTACTAGTTGTGCTGCTGTTTTCTCAGGAGGATGATGTGATCGTGGAGGAGTCATCCCTGTCTGCGTCAGAAGGAGAGATTGATGGAGAGATGGAGGGAGATGGAAGCGAGGATGATATCAGAGAGCTGAGGGCACGACGCCATGCTTTAGCGCACAAGCTGGCACAGCAGCAGAAGCGCAGGGACAAGATACAGGTACATCAGGATGCCATCTGTTTCTGCTAGGTCTAAATCACACTGCACTGACACACAGGAAGCGGTATGGATAATGAGCAGATTATAGGACATCACTTTAGATAGTCAGGCTCCTTGCGGCGTGAATAATAAATTAATTTCTGTCATTTTTAAGGCCATAGAAAGTGCTAAATCGTTTTAAATACATATTTTTTTTTATTTCTGTTTGGGCAAATAACATCCAGTTAAAGTCCAAATTTTTTATTATTCTAGTGAAATTAGATTTTTTTGTCATCTATCCATTGAATAAAGTGATTTTTAACAGAACAAGAACATTTTTCACAGATATTTTCCAAATGTTTTTGTCTTCTGGAGAAAGTCTTGTTTCTATTAGTTTGGCTGGAATAAATAATAAAAGAATAAAAATAATATAATAATTATATAATATATAATAAATATAATAATTAAAAAATAATTAAAGTCAATATTGTTATCTTTAGAAATGTTTTTATTTTTGATTGACTACATAACAAACACTGACTTGTTTAGCTAAACTAATGACCTTAGTTAAGCCTTTAAATTGCACTTTAAGGTGTATAGATTGGATTAGATTAGATTCAACTTTATTGTCATTACACATGTACAAGTACAAGGAAACGAAATGCAGTTTAGGTCTAACCAGGAGTGCAATAGCAGCAGGTGCAGGATACAGGTATAAGTTATAAAGTGCAGTTATAGAAAAACTATGGTGATATTTACAAATGGATGTACTATGAACATTATATACAGGTTGTGTTAGCTATGAACAGAGACAATACAATAGATGGATATATGTACAGGTTGCTATTAATAATCAGAAGTGTGCAGATAAACATAATTACAAATGTATATGTACAGTGGGTGTGTACATAATTACAAATGTGCAGTGGGTATGTACAGTTCAAATAAATGAATCAGTGCAATGAATATGTGCAATTTTTAAATGTGCAAATGTTAAATAGTGCAATGGGTCTTGTCGGTGTTAAGGAGCAGATTATTGTCTGTGCACCAAGTGGCCAGATGCTGTATACTAGTAGTGTGTAAAATAACTTGTAAATATTATGTAGTCATCATGGTGAAGAAATTAGTTATTGAAATTATTATGTCTAAAAATGTGTTAATCTATATTCTATTAAAAAGTCCTTGGAAAATATTTGAAAAAGAATTACAATTTCATAGGGGGAATAATAATTTGGACTTTGACTGGTTAATATAACAATAATAATAATATATAAAGTAATTTTTTTTCTCCTCATTTGCTTGTCAGAAAAGAATCTTTATTTTCCAGCTTTTTAATTAGGGCTGCACAATATATCGTTTCTACGGTGGCTGAGAGAGCTTAATGTGCTGCAATTTAAGAAAACATGTGCAATTACAAAAAACGCCAGCAAATTGAGAAAAGATCTTCATCAGTTTGACAGCACACATGCTGCAAATCGTCACAACGCTTACACATTTATAAAAAATGTGCAGCATTTTCTCACAACGCAAACAAATTAATAAAATGTGCTGCATTCTCACAACGCAAACAAATTAATAAAAGGCGCTGCATTCTCACAACGCAAACAAATTAATAAAATGCGCTGCATTCTCACAACGCAAACAAATTAATAGAATGTGCTGCATTTTCTCTCAACATAAACCATTAATAAAAGGCGCTGCATTTTCTCACAATGCAAACAAATAAAAAAAACCTGCTGCATTTTCACACAAACTAAACAAATAACTATAGATGTGTTACAAAATAATGAGAATATATATATTCGAGTCCTGATCGGGAGGTAACGTCCAATTCCAATAGAGTCTGAAAGGACTAGAATAGAAATCTTATTTCTATTAATAGGAATAGAGTCTTGAAGGTCTATGAACTAGAAACAAGACAAAAATTCTAAGTGAGACATTTTTTTTTTCATAAATCATATAAATTCTGTATACAGTAATTAAATAATTAAATATTTAATTCTGTAGCTCGTGGTCAACTATTATTCAGACTCAAAGCATCTTTGCGTTGTGACTATTGTGGATGGTTATATTTTCAGTGATATAAATGCTTTAACGATATATTGTGCAGCTTATAAAGACTGCAAATAGCTATTTTACTTAAAAGTACTGAAATAAAGCACTATAAAAATATGTTAAATTTAGAGATTTTAAAAATACATTAAACTTCGCTAAAACATACAAAAAATAAAATAACATGTTTTTTTTTAACACTTAATGTCACTGACTTTGAGTAATCATGTTACAAAATTATAAATGACACAACCCAGGCAAAATATTAATCAATCATTTTTACAAACACAATGAGCATCATTTTGACTCAGCAATAAATGGACATGACCTTGATCATTTTTGTTGAGTTTTTATTTGATAAAAGTACATTGAGAACAGCAATCATAAATAAAGACTGTGTGTTTGTGTGCTCCAGGCTGTTCTGCAAACAGGCAGTCAGCTGGAGATCGAGATCAGACCCTTCTATCTGGTTCCTGACACAAATGGCTTCATTGATCATCTGGAGGGCTTGAGAAAGCTTCTGGCCTGCGGGACGTACATCCTGGTGGTTCCTCTTATTGGTGAGACCCTCTCTGAAGAGTAAAACAAAGCCTGTGTTTCCGTCTGTCTGATGTGTGTCTGTGTGTCTGACAGTGATCACGGAGCTGGACGGTCTGGCTAAAGGACAGGACAGCCGTGAGGGCGTCGGGAACGGTGCCCATGCCCGTCAGGTGCAGGACAGAGCCAGAGCGGCCGTCATGTTTCTTGAGAAAGCCTTCGAGTCCAGAGACCCTAATATCAGAGCTCTGACCAGCAGAGGAAACACACTAGAGTCCATCGCCTTCCGCAGCGAAGACACCTCTGGACAGAAGGTTTGTTTTTTGCTCATCAAATGGGTTTTTTACACTAGAGGAACTTTTTTTTCTCCATAGTTCCTAGAACTATTACTGGAAATATCCACTAATAGTGTTTGCACCACAGGAACTAGGAATGATTTTAGTTCTAGAAATGCTTTTTAGGGTGTGTGTCCACTGAAGCATTTTCTCTTTTTCTCTCAAACTGAACATTTGTTTTCTGTTGGTGTCATTGGTAGCGGCGTGTTTTGTTTTTTATAGCTCCTGCAGTGCAGCAAGGTGTTTAATGGGCGCTTTATGATGAGCACTGTGTTTTTTCAGCCATTGCAAGTTAAAATAAAATGCAGCACCCATCAGTGTCACTTTTAAGCTAACCATCTAAGCACAGTGGAGAAAAAAACACGCAACTGTCAACTAATGGGCTATATGCGCAGCTAGTGTTTGTTCCCCCACTGATAAGTTTCCGGTGAAAGGTTAATTGTGACTATTTTCAATTCATTAGCTTCCTTGTATAGCACCAGTGTTGTAATGTAATTAAAATACAATCAGTTAAATAGACTTAAGCATTCATTTAGTTGTTCAAGAGTAAAACAAGATGGAAACTCCAGTGGTAAAATACATTTTTACATTTTAAAGACATGGTGTGGAAAATTGGTATTTAACGCATTGCTGCTTGTACATTCTCAGACCCACTTTATATCATATATCAATCAGGCAGTGAAGATTACCAATTTTTAAAAGAAAACAGACCATAATTGCAGCGATTTTGTAATGGCATACAGTTTACCGGAAGCACTTGAACTGGGTTACTGAAAATTAAAGATCCTTTTGCATATACAGCATAATCTGCTAAAGACTTTCAACTTGTGATGGTACAGCGGGGATAATCTGTGTCATAGCAACCAACCAAAAGAAACAAAAAAACATTTTTAAAACGGCTCGTGGTTCTGCAGAGCAAAAAAAACGCTTCGGTGGATGCGCGCACCCTTAGTGAAACTAAATTAGCTCCTACTTCAAAGCAGGATTCAATTCAGAACAATAGGAACTACCAGTGGTGTAAATGTATGCTGAATTGAGATTGTATTGTCACCAACATTTTGTGTTATATACAAAGTTATATAGAAATGGTTCAAATAAATGCTGTGCTTTTCAACTCTCTATACATCAAAGAAAAAAAAAGATTTAAGACATTAAATAAAGAAATTTGACAGTATTATATGTGTAATATTTCACAGCATTCATTTATATCGTTATAGCAAATCAATGCAGCCTTAGAAGACCAATATAGGTTTTAAGAGTTTCTGTATTATTTTATTCTATTCTGTCTGTTTGTGTGTGTGTGTGTGTGTGTGTGTGTGTGTGTGTGTGTGTGTGTGTGTGTGTGTGTGTGTGTGTGTGTGTGTGTGTGTGTGTACACACTATGATTTATATGCACCAGTTTAACAACATATTATTAAGCATTATCAGAAACATGTTTACACATTTGATTACACAAGTGAATCATTAAATCAGTTTTGAATTAGTGGTTGTAGTTCAGATAAATTAAATTGACTTATTTTATTCCATTTAGTGAAGGCGTCATTTTGAATAACATGTCACTGTTTTGTTTGCATTTCTAACATTTTTCTTATGAAAATAATTTATAATTATAATTTATCTATATATAACATAACCCAAGGGCTGTGCAGTGGGTAGTACGATCGCCTCACAGCAAGAAGGTCGCTGGTTCGAGCTTCGGCTGCGTCAGTTTGCATGTTGCATGTTCAAAGACATGTGCTATAGGTGAATTGGGTAAGCTAAAATTGTCCGTAGTGTGTGTGTGTGTATGGTTGTTTCCCAGTGATGGGTTGCAGCTGGAAGGGCATCCGCTGCATAAAACATATGCTGGATAAGTTGGTGGTTCATTCCGCTGTGGCGACCCCAGATTAATAAAGTGACTAAGCCGAAAAGAAAAGGAACGAATGAATGAATGATGTATGGAGGATGGAGTATACTTCAGAACTGTATATTCTCTTAAAGTGAGAACACAAGCAGAGACAGCAGCATTAATGTCGGTGGTCTTCAGGGAGTGTAGAAGACACGCACACACACACAATTTCTGTGCTGCATGAATGAATGAGTAAAAAAAGCTTTTAGTGGCTTCTAAATACACATGGGGCTTCTTCAGCCTGTAGTTTGAACCAGCCGCTCACTGTCCTGTCCGTGTGTGTCTCCTCAGGGGAACAATGATGACGTGATCCTGTCCTGCTGTCTGCACTACTGTCAGGACAAAGCCAAGGACTTCATGCCTGCTGAGAGAAGTCAGTTCACATTCATCTGCATTCACTTTTAGCACATTTATACAAGCTCAGTTCATGATGATGACACCACACTCAGCCACTCATTATCTCAAAACAAACTGCAGGATGCAGGACATTATTCTGCCCCTTTACCATGGCATCTTGCCAAAGTAAATCATTTAAAGACCAATACTTGTTTAAGCTGGCAGCTTTGAGCTGAGATGAACCATCAAGTTTAAATAAGACACTTTTTTTAGGGATGATGAACAGTCGTAATTGATTTAAAGGTGCTGTATGTACGTTTTTGACTCTTCTAAAGCCTAAAAATACCATAATATATGTGCAGATATTTAAGAAACATCTCAAGTGAACATACTTGTTTAACAATGCTGAAGTCAGATATTCTGCTTTGAAAATGTTTTTTCTGTGCCGGAACGCTGTCTTTGTTTAGGTCAATTTCACCTGCACAATGCCCGTTTAGCCAATTATAATTCAGCACCCTGGGTTGCCTTGGTGGAAAACTGCGTATTTCATTCATTCATTCATTCAGAAAGGCTCTGAAAGCATGTGTCCTTGACCGAAATGGACAGTATCAGACGTCGAAATGAGACCTATTCAGTTCCACATGAGGTTATTAATGAGCAAATGATATAAATATTACGAACATAAACATTAGGTGAGCAGGTTACATTGTAATACTGTGTCCCAACAACACGCTTTGTGACGAAATACGCAGTGATGAGCAGTTTGGCTGTTTGCACCAGACGAAACACAACAGAAATGTAAATACAGCCATTCAGAAGCACAGAATAAGCACTCACTCATGAAATGGTAAGGTTTAGAATCTATTCAAACTCGCATTGTTAGCATTTAGCACTGAATAAAGCACACAAGGTTTAACTGAGGTGATCACTGCCATAGGTTTCTGTTGTTCAGCTGTGAGAAATAGAAGCTGTTTCTAATATATCAATACGAGGTGTTGTTTAGAACCAAAACTCCTTTTAATATGGAAAATATTCCCTCTACGCGTGTCGTTACTTTTTTTTAGAACAGTTTTTAATCACTCGCTCCTGTACTCAATCTGGCATCCCACGCTTGCGTTTATTTTGATCCAGGAGTGTAATACCTAGTTCAACCACTGGGTGTCAGTCTTTGTAAGTAAGTCTTTGAGAACAGGTTTTTCAAGCTAGGTGGCACATTAGACCAGGGGCTCATCTCTGGTTTCCAAATTAATTCCAAACTGCTTGAGAAACTGTTCTATTATGATAATTGGTGATGAAAATAAATGATGTTCAATAAGATGTACTTGTGTTTACTAACTGTTTATTCAGTTAAACATGAATTTTGAACTGTAGGCCTACATCAGCTCCAAACAGCAATTTTTGATGACCTTAAACTGACTAAAGTCATAACTGAACTAAACAGAAATGGAATTAAGACGTGGAGTATGCAGATATTAGTGGCATTATTGAAGTAAACACTGCAATCAAACTATTACCGTCATGTAGGACTTTTCGCCATATTTTCTGACAAGATTCACACAGGCCACTGTCAGTAAAGCGCACACACACACATCGTGAAATGCAGAAGTTTTTTTTCTTTCCATTTGGCGTGCTTTATAAAATTCCATAACACTCTCACCAGTCTTTACTCCTTATTTGAGTCTAATACCCCAGTTTGTCACGGGGGCATGAATGAAATGTTCATGAGTGAATGTGAAACTGCCAAATTGCAGTTGAAGTCACCCAAAATTACAGGAAACTCTTGCATGAATGCACTTCACATAAGCACCTTAATTATATTGTCTATTGAGGCAAATAACCAGATTACTGATGTCCATGTAAGCGTAGTCAGTAGTGTCTTTGAAATAAGTAAAAGATCCAGATGGGCATCCTGCTGATTCGATTCAGAAGGGCACTTTTTTTGTCAGTAGCTCACCGATTTGACTTTCATTCACCGTCATTCATTTTAAAAAGCACCTGCTCTATTTTATTTCTATATGCTTTACTTGAGCGCATAAACTCTACAGGTGCCTGATAGTTAGATGTGGAGCTAACATTAATCAGATTCACTCTAGTGAACTGCATCCATGTTAGCACGTCACGTTTGATGTGGTCACTTTACAGTAGGAATACACACAGGTTCGAAGACGACTCCTCGCCACCTACAGTGCAATTTGGCCAGGTATACATCAGCGCTAAAATATCAAGGTGAAAGTCATCATAGCTTGCGTAGAATAGACCCAGCTCCCATCTATTAAAACTTTTTTACTATAAACATCTATTAAAAGTCTGAGGGTTTTTTTACATCACAGAATGTTTGTCTTTTTGTTCCTTTCCATTTCTCTGTCCTGATCATTGTGCGTTTCCTATTGCTCCTTTAGACGGTCCGGTGCGGTTGCGTCGTGAGGTGGTCCTGCTTACAGATGACAGAAATCTCCGCGTCAAAGCTCTGACCCGCAACGTTCCTGTCAGAGACATTCCCGCCTTCCTGATCTGGGCTAAAGTAGGCTGAAGCGCAGGCCTGAGCGACAGCTGAGAAACCAGTCATCCTGCGCCACAACAGCCGGAGAAACACACAGAGAGGATGAACACACAGGGGAAAAGACTGCCAGTCAGTCCAAAAAGTGAGACACACATCAAGCCACTTTACAAAGAACAAGGATTTTCCCCTTAAACACAGCGTGCATAGACAACCGCTTACTTCTGAGGGTGAGATGCACACATAGCTGATTCAAGCGAGAGAACGAGGAAGTAGCGTCGGCTCTTCTGCTGTTTGGAGTGTGTGTGAGAGTGAGTGTGGCGTCGCGAGCAGGCAGATGCAGTCTAAAGGGCCTGTATTGAGGTGAGTGCTCCAGCAGGGGGCGACAGACAGTCTCACGTTCATCTTTCAGGCCCACAGAGGCCCTGATTTTTGCGTTTTCCATTGCCTCAGCGCATGCTTGGTTTGAGCTAAGCATGATTGTTTTAAAGCTCTTTATTTGCGTATTTAAGTTTGCGTTTTCAGTTTCGATAGTGTCAGATTGTTGGTTTCGTGGTTTAGTTGCAATATTCGTAAGCATCTTATGCATCGATCCAAGACAAATGAGCATTTTTGTGTCTGTGAATAATTGTGTAATCACACTAATTAATCCACTCTGCTTTTTTTTTTAAAGGAAAATAACAACACATTGCTCAAAAATCATCACAATTGAACATAAATGTCTAGTTTATTTAGTTTCTTAAATATTGATAACAGGAACAATTTATGAGCTGTAAAAATTGTCATCAAAATAATCAGGGAAAATGAAACACAAAGAATTCAGTTTAGTGAACATAACAACCACCATGTTATCTTGTTCATAGTTTAACGTCTTGAAATATCTATTTTTTTCTTTTCTGTACAAGTCGTCTGGTTTGTGTTTTGGCTTTTAGTGTGGTTATTTTCCAGTTACAAAGCTGAAATATTGTAGTTGTAATGCAATGTCAGCTTGTTTTAATGGTCAAACATCAGCCTCAGCGTTCTGTCGTGTGATCAGAAGAGGCCAGCATCTGAAGAATAATAATAACTCACCTCTGATTACAAGTCTTCCTCATTTGTTTTTAATGTTGTGGATTAAATTAATCTGAGTTAACTGTTTGTTGTGTTTCTGTTTGTGAACATGACGTTGGATTATAGATTTATCCCATTCATGTTCTGAATCATACAGTTTATTAAATACTCAGGGAAAAAAAGACAATTTTATAACGCATACATTGTTAAATCTGCAAAGTACAAAGAATGAATTGAATTAGACATGGAAAAAAAAATCTGTGCAAACTGTTCAGACTTCTGAAACATCTTCAAATATAACATCATAAACCAAACTGGCCTGCAGGGTAAGTACAAAACAAAACACTGAAAAACTCTGTACACGTTTTCGACAAAAAAAGCTCCTATATATATGTTTGGTATTGAAATTCCAGTAATACATTACATATTCATGAGGGTTGTGATTGATTAGTGAGTTCCTTGATATTAAAATGATTATTTTTGGCATAATCCTGTTGATAAAGACAATCATGTCCTCATGAGCACCAGCAGATGCAGCAGTCATTATTCTTAACACATGGCAGAATGATGTTATGGTTATCAGCTCAAGTCTTCATTAAAGGGACAGTTCACACACACACAACGTTCTGCACGTCTTCATGGTCAATTTCAATTTTATGACTAAGTTTCTGACATATTTAACTGACCCCCGAGTTTTTCACGATTTTTTTGTATGATTTTTGCGATTAAAAATGACTGATTTTGAAGTGGTAATTCCCTGAAATTTGCAGAAAATGTTGATATTAATAATATATATAGTTATAAATAATAAAATTATTTACCTTATTAGGTAGCCTACTCTGTTAGATGTGCAATCTGCATGACGAATCTTAAAAATAAAGTATCTTTATTTTGGTCTCTTGTCAAGACAAGATCTCAAACGGTAGGGATTAAGTCGAAGGAAGGTTGTGTAACTTTTTACCCACACTCTTTCTCAGATTTCACTCCCTGAAGCATCTGACATCAGGTGGGCTTCCCTTACCGTAATACACCTAAAACACAGATTGCCGTAAAACTCATCAATAGCAGGGAGAGTTAAACTAAATCATTTATTGCTTTGACGCACATCACAATAGGCTACCCGCCATACATGTAAAGCAAAAATAATGTCCTTCAATTCAGTCACATCCAGTGACCATCATCCTTGAACCAATCTCCATCAATAAGCTGCTTGCTTTTCTGTCTGTTTGTAAGATGTTTGCGCACAATTTCTTTTGTAGTGTGACGCACGTCAAACGACCAATTCGTGCTGTCATTCACTATATTTGCGCCACAGGATGTCAAATCGCATATTTGCATTGACTACACGTGTAAATCACTCCTGCTAGATGCTTTATCCGTGTGCGCTTACTGCACAGGCTGCAAAGCAATTTCTCCCCACTCATGCAATGTTAGGATTGTGAGAGGACAGGTGAGACATTATTTTTCGAGACACACAGAAACATCACGTATGTCACGTAAAGCAATTCCCAGCAAACTGAAATAAATATTTTATTATATGGTTAAGAATTGAATGTTTTAAAACTTTGTGATTATTTTGCATTTAAATTAAGAACTTTGCAGGATCTAAAAAAGTCATTATTATTTTTAATATTATTATACAGCGATTGCAGAATCGCAAAAAACTAGGGGGTCTGATTTAAAAAGTGGCTCAAATTCAATATCTGCAGGTACGCTGGTACACACACCAAAGATGCATTAAACTGGAGGAGAGAAACAAGCAGGCGCTGACTGAGCTGCAATAATAAAATAGTGCTTTTTCTCCATTCCTGAATTTAACGTTTAAAAATACATAAATGCATCTTTAAAAATTTCTCACTCTCTACACTATTGCCAAGCACATTTTCAGATGAGTTGATTTTCTGTCACAATCTGTGTCATATGAGAAAAAAATATCAGAATAAGATCACTTGAAGCATTCAGTATGAATTGTCACTTTACAATTATAAAGTTCTGTCTGACATTTTAGTCAAAATTGAGTTCTTGACATTTTTATTAAATGACAACTTATTTACATTATAAGTTGTTTACATTAAGACTTTTTATTTTAAAAACAAATGTTACACACACACACAGCTATATGAAATGCAAAAACTTTGAAGCTTAATATCTTAAAATCATTCAGACCGCAGATAGAACCTTATAATTCCAAAGTGACGTAATGTGTCCTTTTACTCACCATTATCTAGCTTCAAACCTTTGAGTTTCTTTTTTCTTGAATACAGAAGCTATTGACATCCATGGTTGGAAAAAAAAAGTAAGTCAATGGGTCAAACTTTTCAATATACCATCATTGCAATTAAACAGAAACTCCAGCAGGTTTGTAAGTAGTAAAGGAAGAATAAATGACAGAATTGACTTTTTTTCTGAGTGAACTGTTGCTTTAAAGTGACATTGTTACACCTTCATTGCTTTTCAATAAGCTTCATATAAACGTGCAGCAACTTAAATAAGACAATTCTGTAAAACTACATCGAAAATAAAATTCAGTAACCTGGATTTAGTAACCTCCACGAACGTAAACTCTGAAATTATGGGTATTCTTTTTTTTCCAAGCAAAGATATGCAAGTATCTCAGTCATGTATGAGGTCACAGTAATAACAAAAGAGAAATAAATGAAGACGCTGCTGCTGTAAACACACCTCAGTGAAAACTACAGCAACATTACTTCAGACATCTTCAAATATCAGAACTCCACAAACTACTCGCTCTGACTTGCTGAAGGTTGAGTTCCTTCTAAACTGCATGTGCTACACTATCTAGAAACCTCAGGTGTGCTATAAAGAGATAGTTCACCCAAAACTGGACATTGACTGTTTAAGCTGTGGTCCCTGGTGATTTAATAATTACAAGTCAACTTGGAATGCATACATAATAATAAACAAATAATATAAATACCTTGATTTCATTTGGATTTTGAAAGTGCCATTGATGAAGATTTTATTGAAGATGGAGATGGAAGACACCGACATCTCCCATGGGCTGGGTTAAGTAAATGAATAGGCCATCTTCGAGTAGGGTTGGGAATCGAAAATTGATTACTTGGAAAATCGATTAACAATCGGACGCTATAGAATTACAATTCCGATTCCTGTAGGTGTGCACATTTTTATTTCTTCACTTGACAATCTGCCAGGAACTTCCGCGCTAGCAAGCACCTTGAATCTAAATGGAGGACCACCAACACTGCATGTTTTGGATGTCTCTTTTCTCTGTCACAACCCATTACAGCTCTTTCAGTCTCTGCTAATGAGCTGATGATCTGAATTGGGTGAGTTTAAGGAGACATGGGATATGATCTAACACTAAACATTAGATGGACAGCAACATGTGCTCAAATGGTTACATGTGGTGAAAACGATGACAAAGCTAAGTGTAACCATTGCAATAAACGAATATGTTGCAAGCAACGTGTCGTGATCAACATGACAAAGCATCTGTATGTGGTTCAAAAATATCGAATTAAAAGAAAGCACCGCGTTAGATTCATTGAGCATCCTGGGTGCAACTAATAAGGGTTGTGCATTTTAGTTTAACATTAAGTGTGTAGCTAAGAAGTTCAGCGCTGGTTTTCGTTTATATCTTGAGGTGAAACTAAACATCGCATTCCCTCCGCCTCCTCATTCATAAACAGCAGGATGCGCTGCTGAAGCACGAGGAGAGACAGATTTACACTCCGTCAGTCATGATCTTAGATTTTGTATTGGAGTTGAAAAAATGTCTGAAGTAGAATGTTCTTTATTACGGTCCCCATATGTTTAATCTTTTTCTTTTGCAAAATTCTTCTGCCATTTTACATTTGTTTTTAAAATCTGCTTCATTCTACTCAAACTAAAAGCCCTGCAGTGCCCCTAAATTGGTGTTTTTCCCATGAAATACAGCTTTGTGAATGTTTTTTTGTCTTTAATGTGCTTTAAATAAATTCATTCACAGATGCAAATTTAACCTCCAAAAAAGTGTGCGATCAATTCCTGATCCTTTGCATGATGTTTTTAATCAATTATACGTCATTTAATGACTTTCTAAAATATTTTACAAAAATTAAAGCATATACATTAAAACTGTAAAACATAAAAGCATGTCTTATAGGTCAGAAATAAAATAAATCAGTTATTCATCATTTCATTATTTAATGTATAAAGTTGGCCAGCTTATTCATAAAGTGTTTAATTGATATAGAACTGTTAATAAAGATTTTTTTCTTGTAAATTATAAAAAAAGTTGCATCAGTAGCCTATATAATGTGTCTTTGCTCATTGGTCACACTTTAGGCTTCATTATGTACTAACATGAGCTAATAATGAATAATACATGTTCAGCATTTTTAATCATAGTTTAACATGTACTAATGCATTATTAAAATCCAAATTCATGCTTGTCAACATTAGCTAATGCACCGTGAGTTAACATGAACAACTTCATTTTCATTAACTAAGCTTAACAAATGTACCGTTCATTGTTTTTTACATGTTAGCAAATGCATTAACTAATACAACCTCACTGTAAAGTGTTTGTCCATTTGTGATCAGGCTGATTAAAACTAATGTGAATTCCCTTGTAAACAGGGCCTAAATGACTTTTTATTTTATGTTTACAATGGAATCAAAACTAGGAATCGATATCGATAAAATTCTAACGATACCCAACCCTATTTTTGAGTGAACTTTCCCTTTAACATCATGATTCACACCATCTGCTGTAAATCCCAACCCTGAACTGAAGGCACAAAGCTGATAGTATAATGCTGATGGGCATGAGCTAAAAAAAAAAAAAAAACCTCAGTGTAGCGGTGAATTAATGGGTACAATTGTGTGTGTGTGTGTATATATATATATATAAATGTAGCTATTAAACACTATATAGCGTTCCAGTTTTGTAGTTATCTAAAGTATTAAACACCTCATTGCACTTCCTTCTGAATTATCGCTTAGAAAATACCTACTACATAATCTACAGTATTAGTTGAGGTGATGCTGCTGTAGTGGATGAACACATTCTGATCAAATACTGCATTGCACTCGCACATGGTAATTTAGATCCGTAAACATCTGCAAAACCATTCCACACGAAAGTGCATCTTGGGTAAAAACGCCAGACTGACTTTTTTGGGCTACACAAATAAAGCAGTCCCCGAGATTAACCATTGTATTTAGGACTAAGAATCAAACTTGAAGGTCAACTTGGGGTATTTTGGTCAAACAAATACAGATGGAGAAATGTAAAAGTGTCATAAAGATCTGTTTGGTGTGAAGAGCTTGAGAGTCTGAGCGCTGGTCTTTCCTGGAGATAACGCTAATGCTAACCTTAAGGCATTGTATCTGAGGACTCTGCATTCTTCCACGTGAGGTCTTATAGGACAAAAATATATCCTGAAGAGAGGAAAAATGTCCAGGTGCCACTGAAAAGTCCTGTAAGGAGAGAGAAAAAAAACACAAAGTTTAAACAAAGGAAAAGTTTCATCTACTGAAATTAACAATTAATTTCCTAACTATGCATACGTCAACCTATCAGAAGGAAAACACTACATTTCCATCAGAAACTCCTCGACAACACTGAATAATTTCAAAAGTTAATCGATCTTCCATGCTTTTGTCAAATTTAAAAATCGGTCAACACCCTTGATTAATGTTCAAAAGCAAATCAACACTTTGACATGATGTTTTTCCTACTGACATAAATGGCAAAATTTGCTGCACCCAACAAAAAACTTAAAAATTCAACAACTGAGAAAGAAACCTTATGCTTAAAACCTAAAAATTAAAGTCTCAGCAGAGAATACCTCATCAAAACAATTGAAAAGTCTGCTTAATAGTATACTTCCTGACAAAAGTATTGTCATCAATCTCAGTTGTAGGAGCAACTAATAATAACTTGACTTCTAGTTAATCATTTGGAAAAGTGGCAGAAGGTCCATTTTTCTGATGAATCATCTGTTGAACTGCATCCCAATCATCACAAATACTGCAGAAGACCTACTGGAACCAGCATGGACCCAAGATTCTCACAGAAATCAGTCAAGTTTGGTAAAGGGAAAAAATCATGGTTTGGGGGTACGTTCAGTATGGGGGTGTGCGAGAGATCTGCAGAGTGGATGGCAACATCAACAGCCTGAGGTATCAAGACATTTGTGCTGCCCATTACATTACAAACCACAGGAGAGAATGAATATGAAAGAATGTCAAGTTGCTCCAGGATTGGCCAGCCCAGTCATCAGACATGAAAATTATTGAGCATGTCTGGGGTAGGATAAAGGAGGTATTGAAGATGAATTGAAAGAATCTTGATGAACTCTGGGAGTCCTGCAGGAACGCTTTCTTTGCCATTCCAGATGACTTTATTAATAAGTTATTTGAGTCATTTCAGAGATGTATGGATCCAGTCGTCCGAGCTCGAGAGAGTCTTACACAATATTAATTCTTTTTCCACTGCACCATGACTTTATTTTCTATACTGTACATTATTTATGTTAAGTGACAAGACTTTTGTCTAAGCCAAGTCAGACCTTACTGTCCTAATTAAATAATTAAAAATCAAGACATGATCATATTTTATTTTGGTAAAATAAAGGTAATCTAGAGGTCTTTGTCTTTCATATAAGCCACTTCTGATGTCAAATGATCAACTAGAAGTCAAGTTATTATTTGCTGTTCTTAAAACTTGGATAGGTGACATGACCTTTGTCTGGTAGTGTTCAAAAAAAGCTTCCAACACTTTACAAAAGCATGAAACACTGTTGAATGTAGAATTAAAAGGATATACAGAAAAACTTGTGGGTTTAAAATAGAAATAAAAGAGTTCTACTGAACATTTAAAACGAACTCAAGTATCCCTTTAGCAAACCTTTAGGTCTCCTAGTATTATAGTGTTTTCAGGCATCTGAGCACAAGTAGTTAGTCAAGAAGCAGCAAATGCATCTCTTACTACCAGTTGCATTCGTATTTCATCAACCTTTCCTTCCTCATGCTCTTCCACATCACTTTCACAGGAGCGCTCAATGTGACGCATGATTTATTGAATGAAGAAACCTACATTATATGCCCTTTAACTGAGCAGGAAAACAAGCGAATAAGACGCCATTATTTTTCTTTTAAAGATATACTCTTTAAATGATAATATTTAAATATAGCCAAAGTTACGCTGCACTTTTTCCCCCACTGACTTGCAGCAGACCAGAAATGCAAGCTTTTGCAACAAATTTCGCGTTCAAACATTCTAATTTGGTGAACTCAAACCCACAAATTTGCATCACAGGGTTTCTGCAGGTCTCACCAAGTCAAATTTAAGACTTTAAGACAATAAAGAATGAAGTTTCAGACTTATGTAGGACTAGCCGCTAAAGATTTTTATTTAACGGCCTAACAAAAAAAAATTATTTCTTAGCTGCATATTTTAAATGCGTCAAAACAGGCAGACTACAGTTGTATACATACATTTATCTCAACATAACTTAAAAAAACTTGTTAAAAACTAAGTGTATGCACAACAGACAACAGTTATAATATTAGTTATGAATAGATTTGCTAAAAGTTTTCTTGAGATGTGTTGTTGGTGATTGAATATAGATTGGGTAGATTTACATAATGGAAAATTAAGACCCGTTTAAAATGATTTTAGACCTACAAGACAATAATATTTCAGTGAATTGAAGACTTTAAGGCCTAAAACTGTTTTTGAAATTGAAGACAATTTAAGACTGCGAATACTCTGCATCATGCGATCCTCTGAAATCAAGAGATCAAAACATGACCTCTCTGTACAGAAATCGAAAATTGATCAGTGTTGATCCAAGCATGCTCAAGCATGCTCAAACTCTAGTGTGACCACGGCTTAACAAAAACAAGTTAACAAAATATAAACAAATTAACAAAATATATTTAAAAAAAACAATGGGTGAAACAACACCCATGTAGAAAACATCCCTAAATCCCTAAATCCAAGTTAAGGCCTATTCACATTAAGGATAATAACTAAATTGATAACTATATTAGTGTTCACAGCGACTGATGATAATATTCAATATTATTATACATCAGTTGAACAACATTGTTCTGAAAGTGGTTCCATCATTCCTCTGTGCTATTATCACTATATGTGATGTGGTATTTTTCTATTATTATAACAACACTTACAATATAGTAAATAAAGGATAATGAAGACTCACCTGGATTAGGACTCGTTCTCCAAGGTAACACAAACAGGCTGACACACCTCTGAAAGACAAACCAAGATGGGTCAATTTCATGAATGCAGACATTTTATTCCTATTTGAGAGAACAAGATGTGTAGAAAGAGCAGGAATCCTTTATTTCCAGAATGATTGCTCACCATTGATTTCCATACCATGCTACTGCTGAAGTCAATAGTGAGAATCAACTGTTTGGATGATCAACATTTCTCATAATATCTTCTCTAGTGTTCAACAGAAGAAATAAACTCATACAGGTTCAGTAACAGGAGGATGGTGAATAAATGACAGAATTTTCCATTTTCTTTAATCATTAGACTTTTACAATCTCCAAGAATGCCTCATGAAAAGCACAATTTAACAGAGTTTTGTTAAACAGAAATAAAATGTTCAACATTTTTAGACACAATAGTTTTAATAAGTTATTTTGAATACATATTCTCTTGTGTTTTTGATAGGACATGATATTTTACTAGTAATTTTGCAAGATACTTGAATTCAGTAAAGTGGTTAATCAGGCAAGTCATTGGACAACGGTGGTTTGTTAAAAAAAAAAGCTAATGCTAATTCCAGCCAAACTATTATAAATAAGCCTTTCTCCTAAAAAAACATAATACACTTACAGAATGATTATTACTGAGCTAAAACACAATTCTTGAGGGGTTTTTTTGGAGAAAAAACTTAAGTGTTTTATGCTCAATCCACTTAAATTTGTAAAAACTAATAAGTTAACCTAATTCCTTCATATTGTCTCACCACAAATTGATTGTGTGGAACTCAGCATATTTTTACAGTGTCAGATAAATCATGAAAGTTCCCTGGCTCCATTAAACATCAATATTTGAAAAAGAATTTAGGAGGGCTAGTCATTTTTGCCTTCACCTGTATGTTCTGTAGTGATATTGAGGATGTAAACAGTGCTGACATACCGATGGCGGCCATGCTGCTGTCCTTCTGGCCCTCATCATTGCAGAGCAGATGATTCTGAGACTCACTCAGAGGTCTGG
>CAIGQZ010001492.1:21956356-21970515 GCA_903798205.1 Danio tinwini | reverse complement strand
AGTTGAAGTCAGAATTATTAGCCCCCTTGAATTATTAGCAGACATACTGTGAATATTTCCTTGCTCTGTTAAACATCATTTGGGAAATATTTTAAAAAGAAATTCAAAGAGGGGCGAATAATTCTGACTTCAACTGTATATAAGTAGTCAACATTTGGATCAAAAAAGTTTTCTTAGTATTGCCCTAAGTCAAGAATGGGTCTTGTTCAGTAGTTTTAAGACTACTTCGATAAACGGTTTAAACCTTTTCAAATGTTGACTACCGTATACAGTCATGTGTGAAAGTTACCTATACCCCAGGCAAATTCTGACTTTAAGTTTTTGTTCAAATGTAAATATAAGCTGAAAAATCCAAAAGATGCCTTTTGTACATCATCTTTTTTATGTTTTGCGAGACACCTGTGTTATTTCCGGTAAAAAAAAAACTTGCTGATTAAACAAAAGTAACTTTTTAAATGTTAGAATTTGCCTGGGGTAGGAATAATTTTGGACTCAACTGTATATTTTTTACCCAATATCTGTGATAAATCAGACTGACTGAAGTTAAACCTGTCAGATAAGTTTTTGTTTTTTTTTGCAACCGAACATGCAAAGTGAATTTAATTTAAATAAGACAACATTAAACATTGAGAGCCAGATTTACTAACAGCTTGTGCCAAACTACCCCATATTTGGCATAAAGAACTGTCAGAATTTACTAAAAGGAAAAACAATATAGCTTTGAAAGTGACTGAACATTATGAAAACGTCATTATGATATTTGTTCATTATGAAAATGAGCTGCCTTATCTGTATTCTTTAATTGTCAAAAGATATTTTGCAAAACTTTCCATTGCCACAAGCACTTTAAGGGAATGCACTCACAAATAATGTGCACTGTTGGATAAATCTGGCCCAAAATAAGTTATTCTGTTGGGTCATCGTTTGATCTCCAATGCATGATCTGATTCCCGGGGCAAACCTAGTCGATAAATAAAGCATCAAAGACACAAAGCAAACCAAGACAGTACCTCTTTTGAGGGGTTGGTAGGCTTGGAACTGATGGTCTTCCAGTAGGACCACATGAACATGAAGAAAAAAGCATGAAAGACTACCAGATAAATAACTGCAAGAGAAACAAACAACAAATCATACTCAGTTTATAACACACACGCAATAAAAGCTGTTACTTCATAACCCGAATGGGATTTTTTGTTCATTCTGGTGTAATAAAACATGTGACCAAGTACAGCAGGAGGCCAGATTAGCCAACAGAAGGATTTGTCAACCGCTTTTGCAATATTGTGTGCTTGCTTTCACTGGCGTTCCTCTTACCTTGCTCATTCACGTTCGGGATTGTGTCTGCAGGGAGAAAGAAGCAAAGGGCAATCAGCAATCCCATCAAGAACAACTGGCCCATTTCACAAAGCCATCTGCTGAGTGCTGAGATGCTGCTAATTCTCTCTCTTCCAGCTTTCACTAGGAAAGCTCAGTAATGCCAGCGCGCCAGGCGACTGGTACTGCCATCTGTGTCCATCACGGGTGGAAGACCCCAGTTGTCATGACGACTCAACAAGTGACTGACAGATGCAAATCTTGATGCCACAGTCAGTAAAATCTGTGACTGTTTCACACCAAGATGAGAACTAGACGATAACAATGATAAAGTCTTCTGGTAGATTAATATAATTATAATTGCAGGTATTATTGTTGGTGTGAACAGGTCTTAAGAATTATTCAGAATTAAGAACTATGATATATTAATTAAATATTTGTTAAATATTAACAATAATGCATGGGGTATTATTATGAATTGTTTTTCCTAAAACAAAAAAAATCTATGATTTTTTTGACTACTAAAAGTTTATAAAAATGTTACTAATATTAAAACCCAAATATGTGGTGTAAGATTGGGCCAATAAACAACGCCATCGTTGATGGTCGATAAACTTCACAATGCTGAGCGATCCATCACCCCGCCCCACATTTATATTGATATATAATTTATTATTTACATGTCATCTTAATAGCAATAATGGTCTTTTCATGAGGCATGTTAAATTTTACATATAGCTGCCGCTTGCACGGCTGACAGCATCGTGAGGATTAAATGAAGGATTATACAGTACCTCTCACACTTAAAATGTGTAGATTCGGTGGCAAACCCCATCCCACAGACTTTACAGTGAATGGCTTTAGTTATTTTCATAGCGGACTTGAAGCCACTGGAAGTCTTTTATCCACTCTTGGAAAAGTGTAAATGGTGGATTAAATTTCAGCACATCATCACTAATAAGATGTGCCATTATTAGTAACTTTAGGAGGTTTCTAAAAATCTGTCAGTGTTATTTTCATTCTCTCATCTTTAGCGCTTCACATTTTCGCGGTAGTAGCTCCTGTCATCTGAAGGCAAAGGCATTGACTGAGTGATTGACAGCTGATATTAACCAATCCATTTGCATTCAATTCTAGAGCAGTGGGCTAATAAGAAGTGCACAAAGGCGGGGCAAGCATTGCAGGCTTATTTTACTTTAGCAAGATCACATAACAACTTTTTTAATCTGTTCCTGAGCACTGCGTTTGTAGGTGCAAATATCCATTCTGCATAAATGTCAACTAAACGTCCAAAACGGTCAAGCCCTTGCATCTTTACTTGTTATTATTTCCTCATAATAATAATAATAAAATAAGGAAGTTATCATCAATCAAAATACAAATTACAGTGAACTCCAAATGACCTCTTGTCTCCTCCACCAGCTGTTAGAAAAAGCCATTAGAATGACACAGATCACTCCGCCTATTCGTGCCAGAGTCCAGTGGAAAAAAGTGATTGACGGGTGATAATTTGTGTGTAACTTTATTTATTTATGGATTGGTTATGGTTAAAGCAAAGACCATGTGGGTCAGGTAGTGAAAATGGTAGGCTACAATTAATTAATTTGTTATGAATTAATTTATATTTAACATCAACCACGCCTGCCTACGACGACGATGCCATCGTCCATCGCGATGTTTCACACTAGACATCCTACGATGCCAATTTGGTCAACATCGCCCAACCCTAATGTGATGTTTTACTTAAGTAATAGTACTTTTTTATTATTCAACACAGCACAAATCAAACAGATGTTTTGTCTATTTGCATTTAAATGATGAAAATCATTTTATTTAAAAAAAAAATAATAATAAATACATGGTTCTAGGGTCTATTTTCTTTGTTTTATGCACTCTGAGTTAATCCATTCAAGTTCAAACTGTTATGGTTGTCATGAATAAAGTTCTAGATGAAGTGATTATAATAGAGTTCTTGCATAACTCACACCAGTGTCATGGACTGACATGTTTTGTTTGTATAGCCAGATTACAATGTGTCATTATATGCACTATATTAATTGACATTAATAATGATTATTAAAATACCAAGTTACAACAGTCAGCTTATTGTTTTTTTATTACTGTATTGCAGTTTGATCGTTTAAGGAATTGCTTTTATACATTTCAAATATACAGTTTTAAATGATATTTTCTGTTGTTACTTTTGGCAACTGTTCAGTTATCCAATAGAGTACAGTGCATTCGGAAAGTGTTCATAGCTCTTCACTTTTTCCACATTTTTTGTTACAGCCTTATACCAAAATGGTTTAAATGTATTTATTTCATCAAAATTCTACACACAATACCCCATCATGACAATGTGAAAAAAAGAGTTTATGAAATTTTTGCAAATTCATTAAAAAAAAACAAAAAACCTGAAACATCACATGTACATAAGTATTCACAGCCTTTGCCGTGAAGCTCTAACTTGAGCTCAGGGACATTCTGTTTCCTCTGATCATTCTTGAGATGTTTCAGCAGCTTCATTGGAGTTCACCTGTAGTAAATTCAGTTGATCGGACTTGATTTGAAAAGGCATACACCTGTCTATATAAGGTCCCAGGGTTGATAGTGCATGTCAAAGCACAAACCAAGCATGAAGACATAGGAATTGTCTGTAGACCTCAGAGACAGGATTGTCTCGAGGCACAAGGCTGGGGAAGGTTACTGAAAAATTTCTGCTGCTCTGAAAGTTCCAATGAGCACAGTGGCCTCCATCATCCGTAAGTGGAAGATGTTTGGAACCACCAGGACTCCTCCTAGAGCTGGCCGGCCATCTAAGCTGAGTGATCGGGGGGAGAAGGACATTAGTCAGGGAAGTGATCAATAGCCCAATGGTCACTCTATCTGAGCTTGTGGCATCATGTTCAAAAAGACTTGAGGCTGTAATTGCTGCTAAATATGCATTAACAAAATATTGAACAAAGGCTGTAAATACTTATGTACATGTGATTTTTCAAGGTTTTTTTTTTATAAATTTGCAACTTTTTACATTGTCATTATGGGGTATTGTGTGTAGAATTTTAAGGAAATAAATTAATCCATTTTGGAATAAGGCTGTAACATAAAAACATGTGGAAAAAGTGAAGCGCTATGAATACTTTCCGGACGCACTGTATATGCACACACACTTTTAATATCAGCCAGTAAGCCTTTATTATTGGCTAAAAAACACTAGCAGTGCATATACTCCATTAATTGATTTAAAAGTGGTCACAGATATATATCATTTCTGTTCCTGTTATAAGGCCATCATATCTCTGAAACAGTCGAGAAAGGTGGGGGGGGGGGGGGGGGGGGGGGGGGGGTCAACAAGGAAGAACTTAGAGCTTTACTAGGGTAATAAATGAACCCGGAACACACAATGAAGTATTTTTAGACCCAGATGGGAACGTAATAACTGGGTGAACTACAGAGAGTTTAGTGGAGTTCACAGACCAAATGCTTTCAGTCATTAAAATCCCACATTTCATATGTAAGAAATAAATATCTATCTAATCATCTTAACTGGAAAGCCATGTTTTGATTTATCTTTTTAAATATCACCCCGTGTGACTTTTTAAAAACTCATCATGAGGATTCCCATTTAAGGCATATTATCTACAAATGAGCTTACTTGGAAAAATAATAAGTATAAGACACTTGAAAGGAGAAAAACTATTTATTTAGAAAAGCATTTCACACTATTGGACACTTGGATAGTTTGATAGAATATTCTGTCATCATTTGGCACTTTTAAAACATTTGAATTTGAACACAAAAAAATATTTTGAAGAAATATGGAATCCTGTACCGATTGACTTCCATATTATTTTATACTTACAGACTCCTATAGTACTTCATACTATGGAAGTCAATGGTTAAAGGCTTCCATATTTCTTCAAAATATCCTCTTCGATCAGTGGTTACAGCAGGCTTTTAGCTTTCTTTAAACTATCTTATTTTGTTTAACAGAAAAAAAGTCATAAAGGTGTGAAACCTCATGAGGGAGAGTAACCTGAGTACTCATTTTTTGCGTGAACTAGCCCTTTAAGTCACTGGTGTAACTTGGCATGTCATATTCTCACCTGATTCATGAAAAATAAAACACTGTACAAGTCAGAAAACTTCCTAACAGACAAACCTTGCTTTCTGAACTGACCGAAGCGAGAAACTAATTATTAAAAAAATAATAATAAAACACTCTCGTCTGCTTCAGTAACGTTAAGCCCTGTTGTCAAATCTTCTCTAGAAGTACATTAAATCAGTCTTAAATCAGTTTAACAGCTGGGCTTAACGCTTCAATGAACACTACACAGTGCACACAAAACATACATTAATCAAAATGTCCACAAAAAAATCCACCTTTCCACATACAAATCACACTCAAACATAACAACTAAAGTTCAGAAAGCGAGCTGAATTTCGATACACAACACATTAT
Organism: Danio tinwini; assembly: GCA_903798205.1. Lineage (NCBI taxonomy): Eukaryota > Metazoa > Chordata > Actinopteri > Cypriniformes > Danionidae > Danio > Danio tinwini. Next base: position 21,964,739 of record CAIGQZ010001492.1, on the reverse strand, counting down.
ATGGTACCAGTCAGTTACTGTCACTTCCTGCCCAAACCGCTGTAACAACTAACCAGCAACTTTTTATTTTCATAAAGTCGATAAAAGTCACCACTTACAGATGCAGAGCTCCACTACGTACGCGTAGTAAGACCAGCAAACGACCAGGTTGATGAAAATCACAGGTATCCAGGATAAACCCCGCTGACAGCATCTTACCGCATGAGAGGGCGCCATCTTTAATCCGAGTGTCGGAAAGGGTGCCGGTGACGTCACGACACAAGGCTCTGGTCCGATCGACGCGCGCACACAAACAAAGAGCTTCTTCACACCAGCAGCGTGTTAATTGTCCATTATCAGACAATTAAGCGATATTGCGACCTAAAGGCCTGTTTTTTTTAATTATTATCTCGATAAATGTTTAGTTACCTTCCAGTTTGTCGTTTGTTTGCTTTATTACACATGATAAAAGGAGATTTAAAGGAACAGGGCATCTAAAAATGCTCTGCAACGCATCTATATATTCATTCATTTTCCTTCGGCTTGCTCCCTTTATTATTTAGGGGTTGCCACATCAAAATGAACCGCCAACTTATCCAGCATATGTTTTACACAGCGGATGCCCTTCCATCTGCAACCCAGTACTGGGAAACACCCATACACACTCATTCACACACATACACTACGGCCAATTTAATTCATTCAATTCACCTACAGTATGGTGCATGTCTTTGGACTGTGAGGAAACTGACCCAGCTGGGACTTGAATCAGCGACCTTCCTGCTGTGAGGCATCAGTGCTAACCACTGAGCCACCGTGTCACCGCTGCAATGCATCTATCCACAGTTAATTAAAGTTTCTTTTTCTCATTTGTAACACACATTCTGCTCTATGATGCTATTCAAATCCTGTGCTTGCTTGGAAAAGGACATATTTATTTCAAGTGTCCATTTACAGCATCTAAACCTTGAGTAAATTAAAAAGAAACAAACAAGCAATTAAAACACACAAGATTTTAAAGACGATTACTGAATCATCTGTGATCAGAGATATGTTTAGATAAGGTATCCCATCCCACACTTGAGTAATTCTATTTTTATTGTCTAGTTTATTTATTCAATCATTCATTTTGTTTCAGCTTAGTCCCTTTATTCATCAGGGGTCGCCACAGCGGAGTGAACCGCTAACTTATCCAGCACATGTTTTACACAGCGGATGCCCTTCCACCTGCAACCAACACACCTATTCACACACATACACTACAGTCAATTTAGATTCTCCAATTCACCTATAGCGCATGTCTTTGGACTTGTGGGGGCAATCGGAGCACCTGGAGAAAATCCACACCAACACTGAGAGAACATGCAAACTCCACACAGAAATGCCAACTTACCCAGTCGAGGCTCGAACCAGCAACCTTCTTGCTGTGAGGCGACAGAGCCTGAGCCACTGTGTCGCCAATATGTGATTAACGTGTTATTATTTTAATGGTAATAATAAATTATTATTCAGTTTAATTTGTAATTGTAATTAAACAGTAAATAAAAAATTCTGTTGTTAAACATAAAAATGTTAATAAAGATAACAATAAATGTTTTCATATATACATAATACATATTATATAAAATATTAGATTAACAAAGATTTTATTGAAATGATTTTTATTATATCATCTTATATTTTATTATGTCATTTGTTATTCTGAAGCTATTGTTAAAGATTTTATCAACTTATCCAGCCTATATTTTACACAGAGGATGCCCTTCCAGCTGCAACCCAATACTGGGAAACACCCATACACACTCATTCAAACACACACTCATACACTACGGCCAATTTAGTTTCTCCAATTCACCTATAGCGCATGTCTTTGGACTGTGGGGGAAACCGGAGCACCCGGAGGAAACCCACACCAAAACAGGGAGAACATGCAAACTCCACACAGAAATGTCTATTACTCCAGTCGAAACTCGAACCAGCAACCTTCTTGCTGCGAGACGACAGTTCTAAGCCACCATGTCACCCCCAATTGGGTTGAATTTTGGTGTTATTGTATTCATTCATGACCTATTTAAATAAAAAAATGTATAAACTGTGTTACACTTTATATTTTTGTGCATGTTTTACAATAAGATATTAATTCTTTAATCCAGCACAGCTATGGCAACTCAAAATAGCAATAAAATTAATGAAACAGCTTTTTGTTTTTGGCGTCTGGTATTTTTATAAATGTTAATTGTTATTTAAACGTAGTTAAATATTTTTTTAGCATTTAAAATGACAATATTAAATAGATTTTTGTTCATTTTAATCATATTTTATTATTAAATATTTGAATATTTTTTAATATTCTTTTTACAAATTTATTTTTATAACAAAAACGTTTTTAAAATGACTTTAACATTTGCCTAATTGTTGTTTCTCATTATACTTTATATATATGAAACTGACTGTAAAATCTGAGAAAATATTGTCTTACACAACTGTCTGGTCAACTCTTGTGTCATAATAAAATTAAATGTTTTTTTAATTAACATTTTTCAAGTAACAATAGACGTTACAAAATATACTCTTAATTTACAAACAATAAAAATGAAATGTAACACTTTAAAAGAATGGTCCATTAGTTAAATGTTAATTAATGCATTTACTAATTTGTACAACCAATTAGCAATAGATTCATTACAGAATATATTCATCTTTGTTAATATTAATGTTATTTAAATTAAATAACACTAGTTTATGTTAGTTTATGCTAACTTACAGTGCATTAACTAATGTTAACAAACACAACATTGAATTTTAACAATGCATTAGTTAACGTAGAACTATAATTAATAAATCTCTACAAAATTATTCATACTTCGTTAATGTTGGTAAATACATTGACTATTGGGCCATTATTGTAAAGAGTTACCAATTAATTTGAACAGTGGATAAGAACGTTGCGAGGGATCTCAACTGATAACACAAATTAAGTACAAATAAAATGCATAAACATATAAAATAAGGTAAATAAATAAATACAATAAAATAGCCTACAAAAGTCGATAGAAGATTCTACTTGCAACTCGCCATGACGTCAGCAGAGGGCAGCAGCGCACAGTTTAAACGTCACAGACTGTAGTTTCTCATTAAGAAGCTGAAGTGGTGAGGTGAAAATACTCGAGCGTGGGCCGAAAAAAATCAATATTACAGTCTGGATTGATTGAAAACATAGAGCTCAGATTAATCTACTCGGTTACTTGATTCCAAATGCCACCGTCGTCAAAACATCATTCGTTTCATTGTAGCCTAATACAATGTTTCCCAACCCTGTGGAGGCACACCAACAGTAAATATTTTGGATGTCTCCCTCATCTGACCCATTCATTTCAGGTTTTGGAGTCTCTTCTGATGTTCTGATGAGTGGATTCAGGTGTGTTTGAAGAGGTTAAGCATGTGTACTGTTAGTGTGCCTTCAGGAACAAGGTTGGGAAACACTGGCCTAATATACCCAACTGTCTCTCAAAATTTTTTAGATATTAAGAAAGAATGTTCCTTTTGTAAAAAAACAAAAAAAAAAAAACGGTGAGGAATCCTTATTTCACTTATTTGTTGATTTGTTTGTTGGTTTGTCAGAGTGTGCAATTATTATTCGAAAGGTTGTTTTGCTACTTTCATTCATTTTCTTTCGGCTTAGTCCCTTATTTATCAGGGGTCTCCACAGCAGAATGAACCGCCAACTATTCCAGCATATGCTTTACGCAGCAGATGCAACCCAATAATGGGAAACACGCAAATACTTTCACATTCACACTCATACCCTACTGCCAATTTAGTTCATTCAATTCACCTATAGGCAACCCAGGCTCATTCTGATTACGTACCCCTGTATCCATTTCTGAGAGAGCAAAATAAGTTCCAGGAGCTACGTTTTCTTGCAGTTTATGTTTTCGCGAATCCGCCAGAGGCTGCTGTGTACACTTTTAAATATTTTTAATTTCTCTTGCGAGTGCCATTCACGCCTGCTGTTCTTATGCAAATCCACCAGAGGCTGCTGTCGACTGACTGACTGACTAACTGACCAATCGACTGACCCACCCTCCTCCTTCCCTAAACCCAAACAATAGTGTTTTCAAAAGCACCAATAGACCCGCCCACTCACTTCCCTAAACCAAACCGACAGTTTTAAAAAGTAATCCAAAAAAAGGTAAGCTACTAAATCTACTAATCTTCGCTGGACTCAAACACCATAATCGTGGTCAACTTCACTCTGCACCTCAAATCCTCTGAAGTACGCGACGAGCCACTGGACAAACTGGTAACAGTGGGAAAGCCGTTCATATGAAGGTAAGCGGTCAGCTGTTAAGCGCGAAAAGGAACGGTGTCATACCACTCTGTAGCATTTATTTAAAAGACGAAATGCAGCCATACATTCCTCTGAATAAATAATTAGCGAGCTCCGGAAATGTATATAGGGCTACGCTTTCAGAATAAGCCTGTGTTGCAACAGCGCATGTCTTTGGAATGTGAAACCAGAGCATTGATTTATTCATTCATTTTCTTTTCACTTAATCCCTTTATTAATCTGGGGTCGCCACAGAAGAAATGAATCGCCAGCTTATCCAGCATATGTTACTAATACAAATTTTAGGAGACTTTAACATCCACGTAGATGACGCTAATGATACATTAGGGCTCACTATTATGGATCTACAACATTCACTTGGGATAAAACAAAAGTTGTTGGCCCTACCCATAGCTTAAAGCATACATTAGATCTAATTCTGTCTTATGGTCTTTGATGTAGACATTATACCACAAAGTGATGATATTACAGACCACTACCTCTTATTTAAGCTGCATTTACCTGAAATTAGCAGATCTGCACTGATATATCGCGCTTGTAGAACTATCGTTCCGTCCACCAAAGATGAATTCACAAATAACTTACCTGATCTTTCTCTATTTCGAAATGCACCTGCAAAAGCAAATGACCTTGATGTAGTTACCAGCAGTATGGATGCCATCTTTACTAGCACACTAAATACTGTGGCACCCATCATATTAAAATAGGCTAGAGAGAATAAAACTACACCATGGTACAATAATCATACTCGCGCTCTCAAAACAGCAACCCATGCCCTGGAACGTAAATGGAAAAAAATAATTTGGAGGTTTTTAGAATTGCGTACAAAGACAGTATGTCCAGCTATATAGGGCTCTTAAATCTGCCAGGGCTGAGCACCTCCGCAAACTGATAGAAAATAATCATAACAATCCTAGAGTTTTATTTAGCACCATTGCTAAATTAACAAATAATCGGTCATCTTTGGAACAAAATGTCCCACCACATATTAGTAGTGACGACTTCATGGATTTTTTCAGTGATAAAATAGAAGGCTTTAGACAGAAAATAGAAGATGTTAAACTTTCTGCACCACCTTATACTCCAGATCCAGTAAACATTCCACTGAATCAAAATAACCTACAATGCTTCAAAATCATAGAACAGGAAGAGCTAGATAAAGTTATAAATAGTTCTAAACCAGCTACATGTATGTTAGATCCAATTCCAACTAAATTACTGAAAGAATTGCTACCTGTTATAGGAGAACCTCTCCTTAACGTTATCAACTCTTCTTTAGCTTTAGGCTATGTTCCAAATCCTTACAAGCTAGCTGTTATTAAACCTATTATTAAGAAACCACAACTGGACCCCAGCAACTTAGCTAATTTTAGGCCTATTCCAAATCTTCCATTTATGTCTAAAATACTAGAAAAAGTTGTTTCTACCCAATTATGATCCTTTCTAATTGTGTTCTTTCAGCTCATTTTAATTAAGTAGTTTGAACGAGCAAAAATAAATAACTTTTTGACTGTGAGGGAAACCAGAGCACCCGGAGGAAACCCATGCGAACACAGGTAGAACATGCTAACTCCACACTATACCTGCCAACACTCCCGTTTTTCCCGGGAGTCTCCCGTATTTCAGACCCACCTCCCGGTTTGTCATTTCTCCCGGAAAGCTCCTGGAATTTCAACCCCTTTCCCTAGTCCTCAGGTGATTGGTACAATCAGTACCACCCCATTCACACGGGGCTTCAGCGTCAACCAAAACTTGACAGAGGGCGTGTCTGAAGTTGGGGCTGACGCGATTGTCATAGCAGCTTCAGCCAATGAAATTAGTCAGCAATCGGCTACTGTCTGAACTGGTGTATTTGCATACAGCGATCTGATTGGCTGGCGCTTCCGTCGGCACTTGAAAAGTTGAGAAAGTCCCAACTTCTGCAGCGATCAACGCCACAAGCGGCGCCGACAGATCCACAATGCAGTGCGTTGAAGCTGACGCCCCTTATAAATTGGGTGTAACACCCCCGGATCGCCGACAGACCTGGCACCCCTCCAGGTCGCTCTGCTCACCATTCAATCGTCAATGCCTACCCCCTCTCTGATCTCCCGGATTTTCAAAGACAAATGTTGGCAGGTATGCTCCACAAAGACATGACAACTGAGCCAGCCGGGACTCAAACCAGTGACCTTCTTGCTATGAGGCGACAGTGTTTACCACTGAGCCACTGTGCCGACTTGTTTTGCTACTTTTTCTGCTGAAATTAATGTTGATAACATTGAAGGCAAAATAAATGATTTGTTATTATGAAAATTATAAAAAAAATGAAAGATTTCGTCAATTTGATCGTTTTAAATTGTCAATTCTTTATCCACAAATGCAGACTTTCAAAATCTCCTTATTTGAGGTGTGTGTTAACGAACTTATTATTTTAATGAAGTCTCTTCTTAAAGCTATGAAAAATGTAAAAGCTCTGTCTATTGTAAGTTATTATGAATCTGTAAATGAAATCTTGTGAATGTCTTCTATTTTCTTTATATTTGAATTTCATTTAGTCGGCACGTTGGCTCAGTGGTTGGCACTGTCACCTCACAGCAAGAAGGTCGCTGGTTCGAGTCCTGGCTGGGTCAGTTGGCATTTCTGTGTGGAGTTTGCATGTTCTCCCCATGTTTGTGTGGGTTTCCTCCGGGTGCTCTGGTTTCCCCCACAGTGGAAAGACATGTGCTATAGGTGAATTGGATAAACTAAATTGGCCGTAGTGTATAAGTGTGTGCGTGTGTAAATGTAAGAGTGGGTGTTTCCCAGGGCTGGGTTGCAGCTGGAAGGGCATCCGCTGTGTAAAACATATGCCAGAATAGTTGGCGATTCATTCCGCTGTGGCGACCCCTGATAAATAAGGGACTAAGCCAAAGAAAAATGAATGAATGTATCTTTGGATCTTTTGTTTTTGATGCCTGTTTTTTCCTTTAATTGTAATTTACTAATGCTAAATAAATAATAATAATAATAATAATTAGTTTCATTGTCAGTGTGCTGGTGGTGGTTTAGTATAGTAAGTCTGCTTATTTGTGAGTTTTATTAAACGAGTTTTCCACCTTGTGCGTTGTCCTGCTGGAAAACTGCAGTATTGTTGGCAGATCCATCTCCATCTCTGCTCTTTTCTTCAGGAGGTTTCAGAAGTGAGTTCATAAGAGGACCAACAACATCACAAGAAACAAAGAGCAAATTGTCCGTTCTTTTCACTACTGTGTGATAAGGAGATCTTGTGCTGAGCCTGATTTAGAGCTCTTGCTGTTGATAAAACACACACATACACACATGCAGTCTCAAGTTTCTTTCTGCTCTGCCACACAAATGTCTATAACGAGTCCCTATTGTAAGCCTATTAGCTTATAGTGACTTGTATTCTGTATAGATTCATATTTAAAGCAGTCTTGAGAAACTAATAACTGATGTGATTGAGTAGTTTAAAGGTAAAGCTACAGACCTGGCTGATATTATTAGTTTAGCACTCATTTATATTCATGCTTTACATGAATTGCCTTGCAAAATAAACTGCAGCTTGAGGAACATTTATGACACCACTTTCATGAATGTTTATCTGGATCAGTTCTTGGATTTGCCATTAATAGAGACACATGCTTTCAGTGTAATGTTCATTTATATTTTAATTTGATAAACTTCTGGTAACGTGTCTTCAAAGAATATTAGGTAACACTTTAAGTCACAATTCACGGTTTTACCAAACCTTAACCTTATCAATACTAGCTTAATAAATGACTAATTAGCTGTTTATTAATAGTTAGTAAGGTAGAAGTTGGATTTAGGTTTTGGGTAGGATTAGGAATGCAGAAGGAAATCATACTTTAATACTACTAATGAACAGTTAATATCTTATATAATAGACATGTAAAATGTATATATGTCAGTCTAAAATATTCAGCATTTCAAACCTAAAATGCTGTAGAGAAATCGTCACCTTGGAAGGTTCTATCTGCGTTCTGAATGATTTTGAGTTATTGAGCTTCAAAGTTTTTGCATTCCATAGCAAACAGTATGTGTGTAACATAT
>CAIGQZ010001492.1:21930577-21955956 GCA_903798205.1 Danio tinwini | reverse complement strand
TTTACATTTTAAGACATTTTATTAATAAAATGTCTTAAAATGTAAACAGCTTATAAAAAACACCCCATAATATAAATAAGTTGTCATTTAATAAAAATATGGCAATAACTCAATTTTGACTAAAATGTCAGATAGAACCTTATAAAATTTCGTCACCTTAGAATTATATTTTAAGTAATTTTTCCCATAATATTCTAAAAATAAGGAATATTTTATATTGACCTTATTGTCATATTCTGCAAATAATTGCTTTAAATGATAATAATGATAACTGAAGTTTTGAAGACGTTCAGAAGTTTATAAAAATAAACCTTTTTCTCAAAAATATGTACATATTAATGCAACCCATGCAGGCTCATTCTGAAAACGTACCGCTATATTCATTTTTGGAGAGCGTCAAACATGTCCCAGGAGCTACGTTTTTTTGCAGTTTTTGTTTTCACGAATCCACCAGAGGCTGATGTGTACACTTTTTCAGATCTCAAATTTCTCTCACAAGTGTCATTCAACCTGCTGTTCTCGAGTAAATCCATTAGAAGCCGCTGCCGACTGATCGACTGACCCACACTCCTCCTCCTAAACCCAACCAATAGTGTTTTCAAATTCACCGATTAACCTGTACACCCACTTCCTTAAAGCCAACCAACAGTGTTTTTAAAAGCAATCTAGAAGAAAAGTCCTCGCCTGATTTTTACCACATTTTCAAGATTTACCACATTCTCATCCTGTTATTTACTTGTTTGTTTAACTTTTTTGCTTTCTTACCTGCTTTCTGGAACCGTTCTTTGCTGGACTCGAACCCCGTCGTTGTGGTCAACTTGTCATGGTTGTGGATCTATCTGTTCTTCTTGTATGTGTGTGAGTGTGTGTGGGAAGTGGGTGTGTTTGTTTGGGTGTATCCTCACCGCGTGGTGTGTGTGTGTGTGTGTGTGTTTACATTCATCAGCTGGGTTATGACCTGTCTTGTTACCACTCATCTCACTCAGCTGTTTTCTATCAACCACAGCTGTTGCGAATTACAGCGTGCCTTTATATGTTCAGTGTTTGTAGATAGCGTTTGTCCGTTGTTTGTTCACCTCTGTGTCTGCTTTCTGTTAGGCACTCTCGCTAAATCCGCTGGTGGTGCATCGTCATAAGTCTGTAATATTTGGACCTTATGCACGTCTCTGTTTCATTGATGTTGTTACAACTGCCTGCACTGATGACAACCATATCAGTGAGAAACTTCACCCCGGATCTGCTGCTCTGATGAACTATTACCGCTGGTAAGAGTGTCGATTTCCTTGAGAGTTGCTCCATAGCACTAACCTCCCCTTCTCTCGATATCTGGTAAGATATCAGTGAGAGACTTCACTTCGGATCTGTTTCTCGGATGAACTATTACCGCTGTTTAGCGTGTTGGATTCCTTGTGAGGAGCACCCGTGCACTACACAATTCCTCTAGATCTGGTGAGATCAATACCAGTTGTGACTCTTGTTAACTCTATTAATCAATCATCTTGCATTCACTTGCATTTGGGTCTCCTGTGTATAATTGTGACACAACTCCTCTCTGCATCTCAAGTCCGCTGACGTACATGGCGAGCTAACTGGACAAACTGGTAGCGGGAAAGCCGTCCACACGGAGGTGAGATGCCTGATAAATAAGAAACTAAGCCAAAGGAAAATGTATGATGAAAATGTTGAAAAAGATGAAAATATCTATTGATTTTAGCAGCTCTTCTAATAAGATGGAGAAAAAACAGGATCTGAACCAAATTGACAACTGTTTTAAGAAGAATATTCAATTAAGTGACACATGCATGGGTGGTTGATCTCTTCCATTATTAGTTCTAGCCTATTGCTCTTTTTCTTTTCATAACTATGTGTGTGTTTGTGTCTCGGCACAGAGTAATGTGTTGTTCTGTCTGGCGAGTCTCCCCTGTTTAGCGAGCCCCAGTGAAAGCAGCACTTAAGGGATGAATGAATTCATTGTTTCGTTGCGATGGGGTGAAGAAAGAAGGATAGAGGCCTGTTTTAAAAGAGAGAATACAGAGAAAATAATGACAGAAAAAGAGATGTATGCATTGATGGGTGTAGACCGTGTCAGGCACCTTCTTTTGAGGAGACACCAGCATCAGTCCCGGCTCACTTGGTGACCTGGACAAATAATACAGTTTTTTTCTTCAAAACTTGACTGTATTTTAAGGCAAGTAGCTTCTTTATCATCTACACAGAGCTGATCCTCCATATACGCATTGTACCACTGCACCCTCACTGGGCCTCTCGCCCTCAAATGGGATATAAACAACCCAGGTTCATTCTGAAAATGTACCACTATATACATTTATGGAGAGCGTCAAATATGTCCCAGGAGCTACATTTTTTTGCAGTTTTTGTTTTCGTGAACCTGCCAGAGGCTGCTGTGTACGCTTTCAGATCTCAAATTTCTCTCGCGAGTGCCATTTGCACCTGCTCTTCTCACGTAAATCCACCAGAGGCCGCTGTCGACTGACTGACTGATTGATTGACTGACTGAGGGACTGACCCACCCTCCTCCTTCCCTAAACCCAATCAATAGTGTTTTCAAAAGTACCAACTTTTGTTTCGGAACCTGTCTCGTTTCCCCAGTTAATGCGGTTCGCTTGGCATATGTGGAACCAGCAATCTGCACCTAATCAATCGGTCCGAGATTGCCTGAATGTGGTGGTCTCGGCTCGATTGAAACGAACTCTGGAGCAGATTGATTGTAGTGAGAAAGCAAAATGATCCGAGCCTGGCTATATCACAGTGTATTATGGATATGTAATAGGCATATATATGGTTACATGAAGAGAGAATTATGAGTAGGGCGAGATGTCATTCCTACTGGTAAATGTGCGCTTCATGTCAAAGCATGCTAACTATTAACGAGAGCCGTTTATCTGGTTTATTTGTTATTTCTCTCTATGATGTAAAGGCTATAATGCATAATTCTAGCCAAGGGTGAGGGCTTGGTGACAATGTCTGTGCGTGTCACCATTCAAAATTAAAGCACAGCTTTCCGCTTATAATGTCTTACTGCTCATTGCCATAAATTAAAATAAGGACGCATGACAGCTGAGCTGTGCAAAATAAACCATGAAACTCTGACCAATGTGAGGAGTTTACTCACACGTGACTTGTTTTAGCTTATTTGGTCCGTTAGAAACTTTGCCATGTGAAAGCGAACCGCACCAAGTACAAAGTGCAACATTGTAACAATTTTAATCCCTGTTTCAGAACAAAACAGGAGAAAAAACACCCTAAAAGACTAAATGCAGCCATACGTACATTTCAAACATTTGTTTCAGGAATTTGTGGGCGATGTCTCAAAACGTGTCGGCAAGTCAAAATTGGGGCTAAAATCCAGCAGTCTGAACTCGACATAAAGAGAGAATAGTATAAAAGGTGGATGTGCATTAGAAGCGAGATGGGTGTGGTGTGTAATCTCTCAAATAAATGGGAAAAAGAGAAAGAGAATTACTGTGGGAGATCATGAAACAGCAAAAGGCACTGATACAGAGGACAAAATGTGTGTGAGAGAGATGGGCTAGTTTCATAATCAAAGGAACACTACTAATGTCTGAAAATGACTGAAATCCTCAAGTCAATAAATCCCCAGAGGAATACATGTGACAATGGAGCAAAAGGAGGGGCTATAAGCACATAATGTAAAGCATGTACTGATGTCCTCTGAGAATCATGTGTGTTTGTGTGTGTGTAAGAGAGAGATTGTGGGTGGTTCAGTGGGAGGGGCAGAAAGAGAGAAGGAAGGTTTTTGGAGAAAGACAACAAGGGATTGAGAAAGTGGGATAAATAATTGGTAAACTGTTTAAGCTTTGACAGCAGTCACAGCTGTATTCATTAGAAAATGTCAACACCCTTCCAATATGTCCTCTCTCTGATGTACATAAATTCAATACACAAGCGTGGAGTGGTAACATATTTCGATCAGATTGATATTTTGAGCAGCTTGTTTTGTAAATCTATCGCAGCAGGGATGCCGTGCACCAAGCCAGTTGCTCCCAATGTTGTGCTTTGTCCCACATGCAGCATTGATGCTGATAGAAAGCGAATAGGAAGGATAAATCTGGATGACTAACTGGGATGGGAGAGATGGGAACACTTATTTAGATGAAAAGAGGGAGTGGACTGGGAGAGAGAGAGGGAGAAAGAGAGAGGAGGAAAGAGGGTAGGATGATGACAGCCTCTGGCTCCGCTCCATTGCTGACGAAAGCTGCTAAGACCCTCAGTTGCCATGGTGACCAGCTGGAGCAGCCAGAGGAGAGGAGCAGAGAGAGAGGGAGAGGGAGGGTGAAGGCTTGGGAGGGAGGTACAGAAGCAGAGAGAGAAAGAGGGAGCGCTTAAAAAAAGAGCAATAGACAGAGGGAGGGAACGAGAGTGGAAACGGAGATAGATGCACATTTCTAGCACAGACAAATAACGGGAAAAGGTCATTTATTTATTTATTCCGATTAGAGACGTGTTTCATTCATCTGAGCGCAAGGTTATAGATAGAGAAGGTGTGAGAGTAGACAGAGCCGTCGAGACGAAGGTGAAGATACGCTGCAGTGGAGCTGGAATATGGATGCACAGTCGAAGAGCTGTGAACCACCGCCATGTGACCCTCAGCCTCCAGGTAAAATCAGAAAAGCCTTAAAACTGTTCGGCAAGCGGAAGCCTGGGAGCAGCGTCGCTAGCATCTTCTCCATGCGAGGGAAAGGAGATGGAGGGCCTAAATCACCACCGTCGAGGAGCAAAACCCAGGACGGATTAAATGAGCCGACGGCCCCTGAAGCAGAGGCAGAGCAGGTGGATCTTGACCAGGAGGACGAGAGTCAACAGGAGGATGCTCCAATGGAGGAGTTCATCAGCGGGGACATGAATTCACAAACAACCCCCACGAGGCAGTCCATCTCCTCCCTTACCTCTGCTAAGTCTCTGAGTTTCCTTAATATGCTACGCAAAGGCCGGAGGGGAATGACGGGAGAAAGGCAGGCTCAGACTGAGTCTCAAAGACCCGGGCGGCAACGTAAGGGTCTGAAGGGATTATTTGGTACCGTACGCTGGCGTGGAAAGGAGAAAGAGGACGAAGAGGAGGTTCAACCAGGACCTCCCCTTCTTGCTTCCCGTTCCAACAGTGTGGAGATTATAAAAGAGAGTCTCACGTTGACACCTGGGCCTCCGCCTCGCTCTGTAGAGGAGACAGAGGAGAAACATCAGCTCCCTACACCACAAGAGGGCCCAACGTCATCTGAGGACTCTGCAAAGGTGAGCGGGACAACTAAACCCCCAACAAATGAACGCTTGAGCACACTGCTTGGAGATATCTCATCAATTTTGAGCTTTGATTCACTGACACCATGTGGAGATATTGTAGCAGATGTTGAGGCAGAATGGGCCAAAGCTAGTAATCGAATGGAGGGAGCACCTAGCACACTAAAAGTGGATAGTTCTGAGAGGACGTCATCTTCTGCAACTTCTACCAGATCAAAACCTAGCCCTTCTCCAACATCTACTCTCAGCCCCACAATCTCCTCCAAACCTTCTCCTACTTCAGCAGCTAAACCCACCCCTTCACCTTCCACAACCAAACCTATTCCCAGCCATTTGACAAAACCTGCAGGTACCTCAGCCTCCTCTTCGGTGACCCAGATGTCACCGTCTATGCTTGCTGGCTCTATTCTCTCAACCCCAACATCCAGCCCTCTCTCCAAACCCACACCTATGCCATCAACTATGCCCATAACCAAACCTACCCCAATCCTTCAAGCCACAACAACTTCAACTACTCCTCAGATTATTAAACCTACCCCAACCCCTGCATCTGCCTCCATTCCACAGCCTGTATCGGGCCCTATACCAAGCCCCAAATCCAAACCTATAACTTCCCCAGCTCAACCTGCCCCATCTCCTAAATCTAGCCCTGAAATTAAACCTGCCACAATATCTAGTGTCACAACTGCCCCCATAACCGAACCCACACCCATTCCTTCATCCATCTTCATACCTACATCTGAAACCTCCCCACCATCAATCATTTCTACCCCTGAAACTGCTGTTGTTACCAAAACTGAACCTGCCCAGACCCCTGCGGCTAAACCTACTCAAGCCCCAACCCCTGCATCAAAACCAACTCCAAGCATTGCCCATGAATCCAAACAAGCTACCTCTGCAAGCAAATACACCCCTTTTTCACCACCATTTGGTAAACCAGCACCAACCCCTGCACCAACACCAAGACCAAAATATGTGACGACATTTGGATTATCGACAAGCCGTAACACTGCTCCTATAGCCAAGGCTGAGACAAAACAACCAACAGCGCAGACTTCAAAACCTTGTACACAAACTAGCACAACATCTGTAAGGAAAGCCTCCATTTCTGAATCAACGGTTCCTGTTGCTAAACCTCCATCCACTCTTGCCTCATCACAATCTGCAATCATGCCAGCACTTAGTACCATGAAATCACCCACGGGTGCCTCAGCACCACACATTCCTGTCTTAAAGTCGCCTTTGGGTATTAACCCATCCTTTATTTCTTCAAAAAAAGAAGATGACGGCAGCATGGATTTGAGGGAGGCAGTGAAAAGGGGTCCTGCAGTGAAGCCTACAACTCTGAGCAAAATCCCTGTTAGTGGTGGAGGCAGACCTAAAATGCATCATCGAGATTCCCAGCCCAATGGAGATGAGGACCACTCAAATCTACCAACACCAGTGCATGAAGAGGAGAGCTCATTCACTCTCTCACGGGAAAGCAGCAGCAAAGAGGCCCTTAGCGATGTCTCCACAGAATCAGGGGCTGTCACTCCAACTTTCTCCCATAGCCAAGAGGATATTATGGATGGCAAACTTGGTCTCCAGACATCAGCACGCTCTGGTGCCACAAGCTCATCCCGGGAGTCTAAGATCCCAATCAAATATGGATCTACTGCAACCTACCATTCTGTGCAGGGGAGGGGAGAATCTGCACGTTCCAAGATACCTGTCTCCAAAATGCCCGTTCGTAAGACCAGCAATAAGCCTGCGCCAACAGCTACAGCTGCCGTCACCCGAAAATAACTGGTATTCAATATCTATGACAAAACCTTGACACATTCCACTGGCGGTTTTCTCAAGATCTACTATTTAATATCCAATCAGGCATCACTGTGCCTGGTTTGAGCCTTTTGGCAGGAACAACTGGATTGTTTTCATTATTTAAACCAATTTACACACTGGTGTCAATCACACCAAGTTTTTTGTTTCTTTCTTCATATCACTCTTGAACAATCTGACGCTGTGGATTCAATTCTGTGTGCCATCAGGCCCAGACGCACACACAAAGACCCTGTCTAAATGATCCCCATGGCAACCAAACATGGAAATTAAATGGCAGGCACTAAAGCACAAGAGCCCTCACCTGGAATCCTGAGCCATGTAGACCTTCTCTGAAGAAACAAGTGCATTATCTTTGGCACTGTAATGCTTCATAATGGTCTTTTGTGGTAATTAAAAGCCTCAGAGAAGAAGCAAGCAATCCATCATCGAGTCTTCTGGTTTTCACCCAGGTCTAAAAACACCACAGGGGCCCAGTATCATCACAAGGTGCTTTTTTTCTTATCTTCCCAGCCTGCCACACAGAAAAAAAGGTTTTGTTACAGCGCAATGGAGGAATCTTTGTAGCCTTGGCCTTCTTTATTTAGATTCTTTTTTGTCTGGTGTCTTTTTTCCAAGGTTTTTTCCTTTTCAAGTGAACTTCGTGGATCAATGTTAGTCTTTTTGGAGCTCCCACGTGTTGTATGCAAACAAACAGAATATCTTACCTGTACAGTTCATGCCAAGACAGGATATTCACAGTCTCTTTTGAATGTATGTAGCAGAACGCATGCCCTACTTTTTCAACCAGACGAGTCATCTCACTCCTCTCCTGATGTCCCTTTCTCGCTGTTTTTGTAAACACTGTGTTAAGTCACACAGTGCCTGTCAGCTGTAACAAATGTGTATGTAACATGTCATCGAAGAAAAACCATGAGGCATATGGATCTAACTCTGTGGATTTTTCTTTCCGCCTGCACTTGAACGTTGTGTGAGACTGCATTAAAGGACAGTAGAGGTGATGTTTCGCAGGCAGTTGGTGTTATAGGTAAGCTAAGACTTTCATGGATGACAAGTTTTGGACAGATACATCCTTTTTTTAAGTTGCCATCACATGCACATATTTAACAGAGGACTATTTTTGTTTGTATGAGTGTGTGTACGTGAATGACTGGGTGTGATTATCTTAATGTTTCCTATTTAATAAAATGTGATTATACCTAGAACAGTTTCAATGTCATGCAGGGTGCTTTGTGACATGGGAATGGATTGTATAGGACAGAATTAGGTTGTGAGAAACTGACGATGCAGTATATTGTCGCATTACGTAACTGTGTTACTCCTCAGTTCGAGGACAGACAGTAGAAGTGGAGCTTTCCACTATAAAGACAGAGCCCCCCACCACTGCCAACCATCCCCACCCCCAGCTTCCTCTGCAGTGCCATGCTGTTGGGCTGAAAAACCCACTGACCTGAATTGTAAACCTCATGAATGTCAGCATTACCGGGTCAGTGAGCTGTATGCTAAGATGCTAACATGCTATAGAATTCCCGCCACGCAACCATGCAGCTGCTGCATGCGACTTAAACATTTCGAACGGATCTGTAATAGGAATGAGGTTATTTAAATGCAGGAGGATCAGCAGCAGCCTTCTTAAAACAAAAATGAATAGAGGCTAAAATGGGGGAATAGTGATGCCCAGAGAGAACGAGAACTAGACAGAGAGCGACTGTGGTATGGAGAGAAGGAGAACAAGAAAGGGGAGGGTGGGAAAAAAGAAAGCCTTTTCGGATCTATCACAGCTGTGTTTTCTTTTTATAGTCCGTCGTGACATAGCAAGAAATGCTAAAAGCATTGTGCAAGGATTTTAGAGCCATTTTAAACATATGCTGTTGTAAATAAGCAAACAGCACCTGACATTTGCTGTGTTTATCTCCATCACGGGGTGAACAGAGATAGGGGTTGCAGTTTTCCCATAAGAAAAAAAGAAAACAAAAGATGGATATTTACTGATGAATCTCCTTGCAAAGACACAGCACAAACAAGGCTCTTTTGTTCAAATCAGAGCCCAGGGCAGTAGGGCTGTTTAACTGGAAAAACACGAGGACTTCACCACTTCACGGGGTGATTAGCCGAAGAGCAGTCTAATGTTAATGGAAACCGTCCCTTGTGTCTGGATGTGCAGCCCCTTTGGGGGCTGAAGAAGATGAAAGGCGTATGTCTGTTTTTTTAAACACCGCAAAACCACAAAGTTAATATGTATAGTTTTGAAAATGATCAAAAAACCTCAATTACAAAAATTAAAGTGAGTCACGGTGAAGCGAAAAAATGTCAAATGTAGCCTGCAGTCTGATCTAGGACAGCAAAAAAATGAATACAATTGAGGAGCGCAAGAAGATGTGCACAAGATAAATCCTGCATGAGGGTCCTATTTTGAGCCCTGGTTACATGGCATGGAATTGTTTAAGGGTACATACTGTAGCTTAAATTGTTGTCAAATCAAATGTCTTCGGTTAAAGGGTCATAACATCCTCATGTGGCTCCTTTTTTCAGAAATTATGAAACATCTTCATCGGTCCACCAAAATACCAGACTGGAGATCTGTGGGTTCAATTGCAATTGTGGGTTCAATTGAAAATTAGATGTATATCTTCAATGCAGTGTACATCACTTTGGATAAAAGCATCTGCCCAGCGCATACTGTACTGTATGTATACATGTAAAATAACAATGTATTTCAGTACTAGAACCACCATGGTTGAGGGTTCGATTCTAATGAAAATTTTTATCTTCAATGCAAGTTGCTTTGGAAAAAAGCATCGGCCAAATGCTTAAACAAAAATGTAAATAAACAATGAAAAAAATAAATGAAATTAAATTAAATAAAAAGCTTTTTGTTCACACAGATCTGCAAAAATGGCTTAAAGGGCTGTACAATGTAAAAAAATGAGATCACAAAAACTCATGACAACAAATGTTTTTATGAAACTAACTTATTTTAATCAGGTTTCAGCTAAAACAGATAATTCTACACAGTTTACCTTATAGAACAGTGCATTTTAGGAAATAGGCTCATTTTACAACTCCTTTAAATAGTTGAGTTATACCTTTTTAAACCCATTCAGCCAATCTCTGGGTCCGGGAAGATTAAAAGCTGCTATTTTCTAGGTTGATATGACTAGAAACTACACTCTGATCTAACAATCCTGGCATAATAGTTCTGTCAATCCTAGTACACACTGTAACTACAGAAACATTTTTTACTTCATTCATTCATTCATTCATTCATTTTCTTTTCGGCTTAGTCCCTTTATTAATCCGGGGTCACCACAGCGGAATGAACCGCCAACTTATCCAGCACGATTTTACGCAGCGGATGCCCTTCCAGCCACAACCCATCTCTGGGAAACATCCACACACACTCATTCACACTCATACACTACTTACAATTTAGCCTACCCAATTCACCTGTACCGCATGTTTTTGGACTGTGGGGGAAACCGGAGCACCCGGAGGAAACCCACGCAAACGCAGGGAGAACATGCAAACTCCACACAGAAACGCCAACTGACCCAGCCGAGGTTCGAACCAGCGACCTTCTTTCTGTGAGGCGACAGCACTACCTACTGCGCCACTGCGTCGCCAAAATATAAGTTTAATCAAAAAAATTATCAAAATTTATTTTTTCTGGACGAGATGCTAATGGTCTAATCCGATTCAATGATTCATGCTAAGCTAAGCTAACAGTGCTACCAGCAGACCAAGAAATTAGCTAACTGTATTAAAAAATAATAAGTTTCAACAGTTTACCACTAAGAGACTTTTAAAATGAGCCTATTTCTAAAAAAAGTGGAGTGTACTTCAGTACTAGCACCACCATGGTTGAGGGTTCGATTCTAAGATAAAGCAAGAAATGAGGAAAGTTTTACCTTTAATCAAATTCAAGTTGCTTTGGATAAAAACATCAGCCAAATGCCTAAACAAAAATGTAAAATAACAGTGTAGTAAAACTTCAAGTAAATATATACTAAAAAGCTCTTTGTTCCTTGATTTGCAAAAATACCCTAAAGGGCTGTACACTGTAAAACATGAAACCATAAAAACTCATGACAGCAAATGTTTTTATGTAACTTTAACTTATTTTCATCAAATTTCAACAAAAAAAAATAGTTATACAAAGTTTAACGTATAGAAACAGTCAGTTTTAGGAAATAGGCTCATTTTACAACTCCCTTAAACAGTTGAGTTATACCATTTTTTAACCTATTCAGCTGATCTCTGCATCTGGGATAACCAATGGAAAATGAAAAGCTGCTATTTTCTAGATTGATATGGCTAGAAACTATACCCTGGTGTAATAATCCTGCTATAATAGTTCAGTCAATTCTAGAACACACTGCAACTACAGAAAAGTCAAGCTTTAAATAGGAAAATGAACAAAACTCTTTTTTTTCTGGCCGAGATGCTAATGGTCTAATCCGATTTAATAATTTATGCTAAGCTAAGCTAAAAGTGCTATCGGCTGACCCAGACATCATTTGAATGTATTAAAACAAATTGTAAAATTCAATAGTTTACTACTAAGAGAAAATGAGCCTATTTCTAAAATAAAAATGGAGTGTACTTCAGTAATAGCACCACCATGGTTTAGGGTTAGATTCTAAGATAAAGCAAGAAATGAGGATTTTTTTTTTACCTTTATTCAAATGCAAATTGCTTTGGATAAAAACATCAGCCAAATGCCTAAACAAAAATGTAAAATAACAGTGTAGTAAAACTGAAAGTAAATGTATACTAAAAAGCTCCTTATCCATTGACCTGAAAAATGGCAAAAAATGCTGTAAACTGTAACAAATTATCAAAAACCCATGACAACAAATGATTTTATCTAACTTTAACTTATTTTAATCAGGTTTCAACAAAAAAGTTATACAAAGTTTAACTTATAGGAACAGTCAATTTTAGGAAATAGGCCCATTTTACAACAAACAGTTGAGTTATACCATTTTTGAACCCATTCAGCTGATCTCTGCGTCTGGAAAGACCAACAGAAAATGAAAAGCTGCTATTTTCTAGGTTAATATGGCTAAAAATTATACTCTGGTGTAATAATCCTGGCATATCAGTTCTGTAAATTCTAGTACACACTGCAACTACAGAAAAGTCAAGCTTTAAATAGGAAAATGAACAAAATATTTTTTTCTGGGCGAGATGCTAATGGTCTAATCCGATTTAATGATTTATGCTAAGCTAAGCTAAAAGTGCTATCAGCTGACCCAGACATCATCTGAATGTATAAAAAAATGGCAAAATTCAATAGTTTACTACTAAGAGACTTTTAACATGAGCCTATTTCTAAAAAAAAGTGAAGTGTACTTCAGTAGCACCACCATAGTTGAGGGTTCAATTCTAAGATAAAGCAAGAACTGATGAAAATAGCACCTTCAAATCAAATCAAATCAAATGCAAATTTGCTTTGGATAAAAACATCAGCCAAATGCCTAAACAAAAATGTAAAATAACAGTGTAGTAAAACTGAAAGTAAATATATGCTAAAAAGCTCCTTATCCATTGACCTGCAAAAAGGGCACAAAATGCTGTAAACTGTAACAAATTATCAAACACCCATACCCAGTGTGTGTATTATGGAGGACTCAGATTCATAGAACTGGATTGGAGAGGTGTTATATCCAAGTTATGCATTATAAGTTTGTAGAAGTTATACATTAAAATACCCTTAAATATACATTTTTAGTACTGCTTCAGTTAACTTGAACAAGTATATTAAAAACCATTAATATTCACTAGTTATATTACTATTTTTTTTATCAAAGAGTGCTTTAAATGCTATTAAAATCAGGTAAATCTTTGTTGACTATAAATATGTACTATGTCATTTATTTAAAAAATGTGGGCAAAATATTATAGATTAACTTTATTTCAAAAATATTATATTCATCTTATTTTTTAATTCAACTATAGGGGTGCAGCCTTGTGGGGTGCCCTACAAGACATTGTGCCCAGGGGCCTCTGAATTCTTAATCCGGGCCTGACTAAAAGACTTTTATATTTGCAGTCAGTCTGACTGGTGTAAGTTGAGATGACTCAAAAAGTTAAGTTGATTCAACTAAAACAATTTTGGCTGTAAAAAAGACTTTTTTACAGTGTTCACCTTTACATAGGAATAATAATGGTTTAGTTGTTAAAAACTTTCAATCTCATGTTCATAATTTAACATTTTCAGGCTGGTATTATGTAAATGAATGGTCAACATGCTTAAAAGTTTTATTTTAAACTAAATCCAAACTTCTAAATCTGAAATGACAGCCATGCTCTCAGGTGATCTCTCTCTAAAGCAGATGGCAATGGCAATCGCATGCGCAATGAAATACATCGTTGTGTCACAAAGAAAGGGATTAAAAGGAGATTAAGATAATCTGCATATGCATTTAGTTTATTTACGTGCATCCAAACATGAGATTAGCACCATAATCTCTCTGTTTCGAAACATGAATCTCAGAGAAAACACAATTTACCCTTGTCTGAAAGCTGAATTGATTTGAACCATGTTGCCTGATATCACACACACCCTTCGGCTCGTACAATGGAGAACAAATGCGCTATTATGAGCAGGATGGATTGTCATAAACTCTCCTGATATTTTAAAAAGACAACAGAATGCTTGTGTCTCATTCCCCATCGGTGTACACACACCCCCAGTGAAAAGATGTGCTCTGTTAGGAGATGTTTAGCTAATTATCCATGCGTTGCTGAGAAAAAAAATGTCGCTATGGCAACCTCACTAGGTCAGCCAATGGGGGGCCAGGAGAAGAGGGGTGTGGTGAGGAGGCAAAGAGAAATAAAATGGACTCTCAAATTTCACACGTTACAGTTTATCTGTCTAAAATCAACTATAGTGTGTAAAATGTATGTAAAATCAGTGGTTTATGAGACAGATGGGCTGTATTAAACGCTCTGGCTGTAAATAATTAATTGAATCACACTTGATTACTTGTTTCTGGGCAAATGAGAGGTGAGAACGTGTGAAAGGCGGGCTGGAAATGTGTTCACGTTTCAGGGTTTGCATGTCTCATTCATCACAAATAATAATGCATAAATATAAACATTTATACCAGTCAGCGGTTATAATTTTATGCCATTATACATAACAAATAAAAAAAGATTTTACTCATATGTGGTTTTATTATGGTTCACATATTATGAGCTAAAACATGCTTACAATAAAAATATAGATTTTTGCTTTGTTGAAAAATAAACACTCGGTGGTTTAAAATACTGACAAAAGCTGAGTATATAAGTATTGAGATACATTTGAAATAAGTACTTTTGCTACTGTTAACTTTATAATGCTTTGCAGTGCTTGGTAATGGATTTTCAAAGCACCTCTAAAATACTGTTCAGTCTCAAAGTGCTCATAAACATTAATCTACTGACTTCATTTTACAGCCTAAACTGTTAGTAAAAATCTGCAAGTATTTGGCAGAAACGATTATTTAAATAAGACTAAATGACATGCACGAGTATGAAATTATGAACAGGGTTTCTGCAGGTTTCACCAAGTTAAATTGAAGACTTTTTAAGACATTTTTAAGACCATTATGAATTAAACTTTTAATTCAGGGCTTATACAGGGCTAAATGCTAAAGAGTTTTGCAGAATATCCCAGTTGGAAAAGATTTTCAATTGCCCTATCAAAAAAATGATGAAAATTTAATACATTTAATAATGCAACAACAATAATAATAATAATTTAATAATAAAAAATATAGATCAGGGGTGGTTTTCCGAAATGTATAGTTAGCCAACTAAGGTCGCAACTTAAATTCCGTCCTTACAAACATAGTTTGTTGATTTGGCGTTCAACGAACATTCGCAAACTGTCACACACTTGTACGCTTGCAACTACATGTCTGGAGCTGTAGTAAGAAACCTAGTTCCTAGCTGTGTTCTATTTCCAGTTATCCCCCCTATGCCCTATTTATTTAGAACATTCTAACATTTAAACTTGGAATGAAAAAACATTAAAGTCATCACTCTTAGGTGTAATTTGCTTTCAAAATATTGTAACAGTTCAGTTTTAGCAATCTTCATGTTTACAATTGCGCTCCCTTCGTAGTGCACTTTGATCACATTAATGTAATTTTGAACACAGCCGTGGCTCATGATGAAAGCTATAGGTGAACTATTATTTAAAAAGCAGAATTTATGTTTTGTCTCCAAAGCTTGTGAAAACAAAAAACACAGCATACGTTAATGCTTTTAATTTATAGTAGGTTATTTATTAAGTATCTGTACTGTATATGACATAGACCTGTTGGTTAGAACTTTTCAAAAAATTTAAAATAAATAAAAGAAACAATATCTACTTAATAATAATAATTTAAATCATCATCATCATCATCATCATTTTTTCATTTCCTTAAAAATAATAAATATAAAATTTAATTTCTTAATAAATAGCCTCATTATTTATTTATTTACATGATTTATATATGATATTAGCTTTTGTAAGTAATTTTATGTTAAGTTAGAATAGAATATGTAATGTTCTCAATAATATTTTTAAAGGAAGCATAAGCCCTATATGTGCCATTTACATATATTTCAATTAATATGGAAAACGAGTGCATGTTTTTACCAAAACTATTATTGTATTTTTTTTAAATGCATGTGTAAAACAATATAATTTGCACAAAGAAATGATAGGGTTCTTCTCTAAAGAAGTTGTTTCCACCCTGTTTAGAGCATCATATTGGCGTTTACGTTATAACTAATGTGGTTCAAATGATAGATCTGCGACAGAGAAACTACAGGTTTTGGGAAACACTTGTCACTACATTTGGGAAACGCACCCCAGAGCAGTATCGTCAGCAGAAAATACATGGAGAACTTTTAAACAAATGTTATTGTAAGGATATTCATTAAACCATTATTGTAAATAGAGTTAAAACACACAATTTTTTTTTTTTTTTATAAAAAAATTTGATTGAGATGAATTGTTGGCGGATCTATGGGCAGATTGAGTAGCTTTACATGAACAAAGAAAAATTAAGACCTGTTAAAAAAGTAAAAAAAAAAATTGTTAAAAAATTTAAGATTTACACGTCAATATTTCAGTAGATTTAAGACTTTTTAAGGCCTTAAATTTAGTTTTTGAGTATTAAGACATTTTAATACATAAAAAACCCTGCAGACACCCTGTATGAAGAACAATTTGATCTTCAAAGATTTTAAACTGAGACGGGATAGGGAAAAATAATGCATATAAATGTAATTTCTTTTAAGATCATTTACATCAGGAATGATACTATAAGAATGATCTATAAAGAATTTGTTCAAAAAAAGAATAATAAAGTCCACATCACAATTATAAAAAAAGGCACAGAAACATTATTGCAACAATTTTCAAAGTAACTTTCTGAACTTTCAGTCAATCAGAATCCATCCTTTTTTAAAAAGATCAAGCATTTAAAGTGACAAGAGGATAAAACTGTTGTTATAAAATAGTTATTCCTGCACTGTAAAAAAATAGTAACACTATATTTTGATGGTTCATTTGAGTATTAGTAGACTGTCTGCTTAATATCTGCTGATACTGCTCCTTCAACAGACATTTAACTGACTATAAGATACTTTGTAAGTACATGTCAACTTACACTAACCCTAACCCCAACCTAACAGTCTATTTATAATCTAATGAGAATTAGTTAGCATGTAGATGCAATGCAACTTAAATTCAACAAACGGACCATCAAAATAAAGTGTGCCCTAAAAAATGATATCAGTTAGTAATGACAACCTATGTTTTTGGTTAAGTGTAACTTATTAAACTTATTAAAGTTTATCATGTTCTAACTTAATATTTAATTTAGTTTAATATAATATGAGTTCAAATGACTTATAAAGTTAATTTGATTCAGCTTAAAACATGTATTGTTGTTTTTACAGGGTGCAGTTATAGTTCGTGATGTGGATGAGCTTTTAAAATTGCACAATTTTTTGATTGTGGAATAAATGGATTAATCAAACTTTACAAAAGAATTCATTTGTTTCCTGTTTTGCTGTCAGAAAGCACATGTGCCTTCATTTTTTTCCTTATACAACAACCCTTGCATTTAATATCTACACTAATATTCATATAATTTCTGTATTTTCAGATACTGATTCCTACACTTTTAAAAAATATATCAGATACACAATCATAAATTCAGACATGCATATGGACAAAACTAAAAGGTCAAATGAGATTCTCGCTGTGAATAAAATCTAAATTCAATGAGCAAAACCCTCTCCTGGCCAGTTGTGGTACTACATAAAACAACATGAGAAATCTAATAAAATATCATTAACATAAGCTTATTTAAAAGGCTCATAAACCTCCTTGGATGTCCTATTATATGTGACAGGTGTACACCATTACATTCATATCATGCTAAAAAACGTATTCAGCTTGTCTTTGGTAATAAATTCTTCCTTCTGGAATGTTCCTGAGCATCGTGGAGGCACATGTGGTCAATAGAAAATAACGTTAATAGAGTGCATTAGTGCTGCACGCTTTTTAGCAGCGCAGATTCAGGATGTTATTTATAATAACATAGTCTTTGGAGTTAAAGATCACTTTTAGGTTACTTTGCTGTGAAAATTGTTGGAACTTTCTGTACAGCATCCTAATTGGAAATTTATTAATGATTACTTGCTTGATTAACTTAATTAATTTAGCTTTTAAATGGATAGTTTACCCAAAAATGAAAAATTGGTTATTGTTTATTCACCCTTCACTTGTTTAAAACCTATTTGTGTATTTTGCTTCTGTTGAACACAAAAGATGTTTTGAAAAATGCTGGTAACTGGCATCCATTGACTTCCATAATAATTCTTCTTCTTACTTTGTATGGGTGCCAGCAACCAACATTTTTAAAAATATCTTATTTTGTGTTCAACAGAAGCAAGAAAATAACAAAGGTTTAAAACTGCATAAGGGAGAATAACAACTCAGGCTCATTCTGAAATGTACCGCTATATACATTTCTGGAGAGCGGCAAATATGTTCCAGTACCTACATTTTTTTGCAGTTTTTGTTTTTGCGAATCCACCAAAGGCCGATGTGAACGCTTTTTCAGATCTCAAATATCTCTTTCGAGTGCTATTCGCGCCTGCTGTTCTCACGTAAATCCACCAGAGGCCGCTGTCGACTGACTGATTCACCGATCGACTGACCCACCCTCCTCCTACCCTAAACCCAATCAATAGTGCTTTCAAAAGCACAAATTGACCTGCCCACCCACTGCTCTAATCCATCTGACAGTTTTAGGGCTTACTCACGCTATGCTATCCGAATTATGCCTGGGTGCATTCATCGGTTCCTGTAAGTGAGTGCTCTGAATCGGGCTCAGGCGCGGTTCAGTTGGCTGACCCTGGCCCAGATGGAAGAGGTGTGCCAGATAGCGGTTCGGTTGGGCTTTGGCGCGGTACGCTTGTAATGTGAGTGCAAAGCCCGAAACTGAAGACATGACGTCACTTTTAAGGGACTGTTTTATATGGATGTTTTAATCATTCTTACTTTTTTCAATGATCACAAACTGTCGTAGTTTATTAAAGACACAAACCTCTCGCTGCATGTCAGCTGCATTTTCAGCAAACCTCCTATTACCTGAAGCACGAGGACTTTTATAATAACTTATAAACGTCAAAAGTTGTGGATCTGTTCCCCAAATATTTGACTGTGTGTCACTGCATATCATTCATTCATTTATTTTTCTTTTGGCTTAGTCCCTTTATTAATCCAGGGTCGCCACAGCGGAATGAACCGCCAACTTATCCAGCACATGTTTTACGCAGCGGATGCCCTTTTAGCCACAACCCATCCCTGGGAAAGTCACTGCATATCAAACGACTAAAAATAATACTAAACAATATAACTAAAGCAATGTCTACTGTGCTGAGCGAGACCGCTTCTCTTCCTGTTAAATTTAACAATTGCATCATCAATGATGTAAGCATGCTCCAGCTCGGATGCAATGTGAGTGCAGGTCGTCTGGGGAGAGAGGAGGGGGTACAACCGCACTTCTGCACGGTTCAAGGCAACCATGCCTAGAGAGA
The DNA here is from genome assembly GCA_903798205.1 of Danio tinwini. Lineage (NCBI taxonomy): Eukaryota > Metazoa > Chordata > Actinopteri > Cypriniformes > Danionidae > Danio > Danio tinwini. The sequence continues at coordinate 21,936,756 of CAIGQZ010001492.1, read as the reverse complement.
GTACGACCCTTTAAAAGCAGTCCAGAAAAAGAAAGACAGATTTTACCACATTCTCACCCTGTTATTTACTTGTTTATTTATTTTTTTTGGCTTCTGTTTTTGTCTTACCTGCTTTCTGGAACCGTTATTTGCCTGACTCGAACCCCATTGTCACGGTCAACTCCTCTCTGCGTCTCAAGTTCGCCGACGTACATGGCAAGCTAACATGACAAACTGGTAACAGCAGGAAAGCCATCCATATGGAGGTAAGCACGAAAAGGATCGGCATTATACCACCCGTAGCGTTCATTTTTAAGATGAAATTCAGCCATATGTACTTTTGACTACATAATTTGCGATCTCCAGAAATGTATATAGGGCTACGATTTCAGAATGAGCCTGTGTTGTAGTTTTTGCTTCACGAACCTGATTTTTGTGCTCTATAAAAACTTCAGTCTATTTATAACATACTACAATAGTATAGCTAAATATAAAGAAATTCTCATCCAATATTGACAAATGTAAGGCACTTGGTGAAAGAGGGAATGATATCAATTGTACAGAAAAACAAGGGCAATAAAAAAACAAATGTTTAGCACTGTTGCATATATGAACAGAACTGAGAAATACCCTGATGGTTGCTGTATGTATGGCACACCAGAAACACTGTGGTCTTTGGTGTCTAGTTTTAACAAGCACAACCAGTCTTTTCTTTGAGGTATATCCAGGTAAAAACTTCATTGGCACGTTTGTGAAATGCAAATACATTGCTTCCAAACCCGGAAGTGAACAATATGGGGGCAAACAATTCAAGAGTGGGTACCTTTGTAGTCTTAAAGCTGCCTCTGTAAACTCAGGACAGGACGCAGTGGGTAAAGCACCAGTTTTTCCAAACCAGGTCACGGGTGACTGGAAAAACGTTCAGTCGACACTCAATCCTGATAGAAAGAGGATCGTAAAAGTGTAACCTCTCTCCAGAAAGTCTGATGTGAAAAATGAGATCCTTTCAGCAGGCTGAGCTGAACTGTGAAGGTCACTTTGGCCTTATTAAATGTTTGTTAAACAAAGACAAGTCCGGCTCACAGTAGGAAGTGTGTATATCCCTCGGCTCCAGTGACTATAACGTCCATCCAGATCCTCATGGCCTCTGGGGAAGGAGCCACCATGTAATAAACACGGTCATGTGTCTTCACACTGAACGTCAGCGAGGGGTTTGGGCTCTGAGTGCAGAGAAAACAAGATTAATGGGAGATGGGGAAGCTGTCAGTTGCAACATTACACTCTAAAAAATGAAGGTTACAAAACAGGGACTTTTGCATCGATGCCAAGAAACAGTGGTTCTCAGCTGGTTTGGCAATGGGACACATCTTTTTCTATGGTCATTTTTGACCATATGGAAAATTTTGTGCTATGAATATATAAGCATATTGTATATCAAAATAAAGTGTTTAAACAACAACAACTAAAAACATTTTATTGTATCTTAATGTGTTCATGTTTTATCACCACTAGAATGCAGCTAGGTCTCATCAGAAATACAGTATTTTTGACAAACATGGAAAAATGCTTTTAAATCTTGCGATAGCAAGATAGATAGATAGACAGACAGATAGACAGACAGACAGAAGGACGGACGGACGGACGGACGGACAGACAGACAGACAGACAGACAGACAGACAGACAGATAGATAGATAGATAGATAGATAGATAGATAGATAGATAGATAGAAAGAAAGAAAGTATGGTAGATGGATGGATGGATGGATGGATGGACGGACGGATGGATGGACGGATGGATGGCAGGCATTTAATGAAATGAATCAAAGTGAGATGGTTGAATGGTTGGACGGACGAAATGGACGGACGAATGGCATTCGCTAAAATTAGTCAAACTTGAATGGATGAATGAATGGACAGATGGATGGTCAGATGGATGGATGGATGGATAGAATGATAGACGGACGGAAGGACGGACGGACAGACAGATAAATACATACATACATACATACATACATACATAAACAAACACAGAGAGTAAAATAATTTCCGGGTACATATATTTGCAAAACTACTTAAATGTATTTAATATATTGTATGAAGGGCTTTTTAAGTAATGGTGTTTTCAAGATGCTTCTTGTATAGAAAATGGAGCCACATGCATTGCTCAGGTGTGATTTTTTTTCCCCTAAACATCAACAGAATCTATAAATCTTGATAGATCTTTAGGTCTCATCTATCAACTTTGATCTTTTGTTTTTATTTTCTTTAGCTAATATTCCATGCATTTTTTCTTTGTGTTCAATACTTTTTCCCTGTGTCATTTCATTTTATTACACATAACTAGGCCCACACGAAATCTGCACACGCAGAAATCTGCAGGTTTTTAGCCCATCATTGAGTTTATTTATTTACTGGTGTAAATGTGTGTAAATTTATATTTATTCAGTTTTTAAATAAATTCAGTAATATTATTGACTAATATGAAAATGTTTATATGATTTATTCCCAAGACAGTTTCTAAAGTAATATGTTCTGTCTTTCAGTAGATACATTATATGAAAGAGTTGCTTTGTTTACCAAATAAGTGGAACTAATTGGATTTGCATTGTAAACATTAAATAATAGTTAAAAAGGTATTATATTCATCAACAGCACCTTTAGAAATATATTTTCTGAGAAAATAGTGTCTGGTTCAATATGATTGACAGAAACAGCACATTATTTTTAAATGATGATTTTTTAAAATCTAGAAATCTTAACATCTCTATAAATGGATGTTGGAGAAAAGTACAAATAAAAAACATAATCTGTGAAATATCATTGTACAATGTTGTCCCAGACGTCATTTGACACATGCCTTGTTTTGTTTAGCTTTGAAGCACTACACTTCATGTGCTCATCATCTCCCAAAATAGATAAATATTACATCTGCTTAAAAAAAGAAAAAGAAAAAGCAAGAGGAAGGCAGCATTTACTTCCTAAACCAACAGAGAGGGGAACACTGTATATTCATGCATGCAGTGTACACGTCAGAAGGTCAAAGCCAACCTGAAGCTTGCAGCATACAGTATAAACACAAACATCGATCACTTTATTCAGCGTTCACATTAAACACTGTTCAATTTCATCAATCAGTATGATTCAATTCTGAATAAAACATGTAAACATGCCTGAGCAATAATTTCTCACTAAAGTGTCTACTTCTTTGGCTCACCTTGTGTGCGTTCTTCAAGTGGTCGTAATACACTTCTTCAATGGCTTGGAAATAAATAACACCCTTCATTTTGGTCTCATGTTTATCTGAAGAAAAGGAAAAACAATATATATGCAGTTATGTTTTTTTCTCTCCTTTTAAAGAGCATGCAGTTTAACCTTTGCTAAATTATATTACTCGTTCCAGTATGATGTAACATAATTGAGTTGATAAGCATAAGAACAGGAGTGTAAAATAAACAGGTAAGATATAATCTTAGCATGTTAAATCTGGTATGATTCGCAGCTCATCAATGCACCATTGTCTCTGCTGTGACTTTTGTGAAGGACACAGCTCAGCGTGGCCCTCTTGTGGTGTAAAGCTGTTCTCATGTCAATGGGCTTAATACACAGCTAGAATTTTAAAGCCAACAATAAACTTTTATTGAAAGCTTAATGTGACTATTTTCAATTTCACAAGGTTGTTTTTACAGCATCGATGTTGTAATGTAATTACAATACATTCAGTTAAATAGACTTAATCAATCATTTAGTTGTTCAAGCGAAAAAACGAGATGAAAGACCATTGCAATCACTAGAGCTGTCAGTAGCAACACGCTAGCACAGAAACTACATTGAAAATACTGAGATAAAATAAACGGTCATATTTTAAAGACATGGCGGAGGACAATAGAATTTAATGCACTGCTTCTTGTCCGATCTGAGAGCCACTTCATATCATATGTCTAACAGGCAGTAAGGATCGATGATTTTTTAGATCTTAAACATGACAATTTTGTAATGGAAAGACAGTTTAAAGTTTCTAATTTAAAGTCCGTGTGCATATAGCCTAGTTGAAGTGTTAATATTGACTTCTTTAATTAATAGAAAACGTTTCACGGTCCACATTTCATTTAGAGGTGCTGCAAAAATCATTACACGTAAACTAGGAACAATAATTCAAAAGAATATTCTGGGTTCAATCTAACAAGCCAAGTTATAATTATCAAAAATAAATAAATATAATGGAGTTATTCATAAAATAAATTATAATGGATTGTCATTTGAAAAATTACGGCTTAAATAAAATGTGCAATAATGAAAAAGTCGTAATCATAATAACTATTATTATTATCATCATCATCATCATCATCATCATCATCGTCATCAGTATTACTATAATTAAAAGCCACATTTATTGCATTGTATTTTTCTTGTCACAACACTCAGTAAATATCGATGACAAAACTAAAAGACAAATATTAACATGGTAATTGGTACTGGAAATTGTCAACAAATGTAATTGATAATAACATCTATAATAATAAATAAAACATTTTTCCAGCCCAATTTCAAATTGCTCATAATAAAATGTGGCAACCCAACGTTTTTGACAGCTTTTTTTTACTGACATTAATTATTAAGCTCTACTGAGTAATTACAGTGTAATTACCAGCATAATATGCCAGTGTCCGACGATTGCGGTCAAAGACGAACCAGCGCTTCTTCCAGGTTTTGATTTTGCCCCCCATCTTGACTAGGAAGCCCCTGCAGGTCTTTTCAGTGATGGCCAGATGAAAGCAGGTCTCAGGATGGTGTCCGGCTGCCTCGATGTGTCCTCGCAGGTCAAATTCATCCTTCCTTACCGGCAAATACCGAGTCAGTGGACGAGACTGGACAGACACAAACAGCACAGATCTAATCAAATCTGGCTTACGAATGAGACTGTATGTCTGTGTAAATACATGCATGCACATTTGTTAAATAAGAGAGGGAGTTTATTTATATCATTAATAATTCAATATAATGTTGTGTTGCACATTTTCTTACAATGCTTTAATGATTTTTAAGCATATATTATTGACTGCTTTTACAAATGTTAAATGTTTCTCAGGACCCTGAGATGCTCTATAAAAATAGTCCCAATCATATCATTATCATGACAGTAATAATTATATAAGTTATTATTAAATTCATACATTTTCCTTTGTTTTAGTCCCTTATTTGTCAGGGGTCGCCACAGCGGAATGAACCGCCATCTATTCCAGCATACTTTTTACACAGCTGATGCCCTTCTAGCCGCAACCCAGTACTGGGAAACACCCATGCACTCTCGCATTTACACAAACACTCATACACTACAGCCAATTTAGTTCATCCAATTCACCTATAGCCCATGTCTTTGGACTGTGGAGGAAACCAGAGCACCCAGTGGAAACCCACACCAACACTGGGAGAACATGCAAACTCCACACAGAAACGCCAACTGGCCCAGCCGGGACTCAAACTAGTGACCTTCTTGCTGTGAGGTGACAGTGCTAACCACTAAGCCACTGTCATTATTAAATATGGACAGTAAAATACAAAAAGTCAAAAAGTCAAAAAGTCAAAAAGTTATCTTTGTTATGAAACAAAATGCGTGCATTGTCAGTGTAAAAATACTATTTGTTGATAAACTGTAAAAATCAGCTGACAGTAAAACACTACAAAATGGTAATTTTGGCTCCTGGATAATTTTGTTAAAAAGTTTTGGTAAATCATATTAACATATATATATATATATATATATATATACATTTTTTTGTTTTTTTGTTTCCTAGTAAAGCAAGCAAACTTGTTATAAAAAAAAAACCTTATAGTGAAAATATTATGCAGGAAAACATTACAAATGAGAATTGTTATATTAGAATACTTATTTGTATGTATTCCAGTGTTGGTTTAGAACCTATTATAAAACTATACAACTAGTAATTTATATCATTTCTTTTTTTAATTGTACTTACAACTTTTTATCATTAGCTTTTATTAATTTCATTCATTTTCCTTCACCGTAGTGCCTTATTTTTCAGGGATCGCCACAGCGGAATGAACCGCCAACTATTTTGGTATATGTTTTATGCAGCAAATGCCCTTCCAGCCGCAACCCAGTACGAGCAAACACCCATACACTCTCACATTCTCACACACACACACACACACACACACACACACACACACACACACACAC